>CAJUYI010000598.1:0-37710 GCA_910591695.1 Galerucella pusilla | reverse complement strand
GAAAAGTAATTTAAAAAAATAAAGGGGATGCTGCTAGGGGTGAGGGGGTGGCTTTTCCAGTAAGTTTAAATAAACCATAATGCTTGCCCCTTCCAACATAAATTGACGTGTTTTTGGATTTTTTCTAAATACCAGTATTACAAAAGTTATTAAAGGTGGATACTTTTATCTGAAAAGCACTGAATAAAAATCAGACATACAAATTTAAGTGAAGTTTTGTAACTCTTATTTTTAGTTACCTTTCTCTCCTGATACCTGCCCAGGTGCCCTTAGGTTAGCTCTACAAACACACAGGTATTCAAAGCACACGAGATGCTACTGAAAACCTAACATTTCATCTATTTGAAAATAAGTTATGTCTTATCGCTCTGGGATCTTGGACTATTAGTAGTTTGGTAGTTATTGAATTTTAAATTTAATTATTAGATAAAAAGTAATCTTGCAGGCTTCATAAAAACATTAAATATCTTGATAACTGCAAATTTTTTGATATGTAAAGGTTATACGTTTTTAACGTGAAAAGCATTGATGAATACAAAATAAAATGAAGATAGTTTCAAATGCTAGTGGCGTGAAAAATGGGAGGGGAAAGGTGACATATTCATTTTCTTTTTTAATGTTAATTTTTGTAATAAATCTGAAAATACTAACAGCCTTATTAATAGAAACATGATACTAGCATACTAACTAATGGTTACTAAGAGCGTTCTTATAGCATGCTAAGCAAATCATATTAATAATTGAATACTTTTGAAACATCTAACAAACAATATGTTTTTATAAGATGAACATGACAACAATGTAAAATACGTAAACGGCTATATTATCATTATATTATTCACTCTTATTTCTCTTTGTAAAAAATCTTCGTGTCAGTGGGACAGAATAATCCTTCCGCTTTGAGGACAATCAATCAAACTGACATTTGACTAAAAAAAGTTAGGTTAACTTGAACATGGTATAAAACATATCCTAACTGATTACTAAGGATTTGGTATCATTCTAGTGTTGAATGTATTTATTAATATGTCTTTTAATAAATAAGTTTTAAAGACATGCTAGAATAATCTAAATTTTATTATTAATAAGACTGTAAATATTTCCGAAACAGTTGAAGATGAGTAAATGACATGGGTTTATTGAATAAAAAAAGTATTAACTTGCAAGTCATAACTTATAAGAAAAAGCTAAAACTTCTAAGTGGAAGCTAATACTTAATTTTATTTGAATAAAAACTAGAATTCTCTCGAAAGTAAATACTGGAAAAATCTTTTGAGTTTTGAGTGATTACTTATAAGTACTTACTTATATTTACAAGTGTTTACTTTTTTCTTTGCGTAAACAAGTATGACAGTCTACATTTAACATCCAGCTTTAACTTGAGTTAGTATTTAAATATTATCACCGAACATTGTCTCCAGTATTGCTTGACGTTTCTCAGTGCCTCTGACAGATAGTAGTACTATTTTCAGCTTCATCACACACGTAATCGGAGTCTCCAGGACTTTCCATTTCATCTAATGCAAACTCAAAATGATCTCGTAAATGCTTGCTAATGTTATGTAAAACAGCACAGCAAACAATAATTTTTGGAACTTTTGACAAATATGTTTTAACCTTGTGTCCTAGAATGGGAAACCTTTGCTTTACTTGTCCAAAAACTCTCAATTACAACTCTTTCCTTGGAGTGAGTGATATTGAATAATTCTTCAATTCGGTTTTGAGGATTTTTAAAAGGTGTTAATAGCCAAGGAGCAATTCCATATCCACTATCTCCGAGAAGGCAGAAATTACCCCGAAATCTTGCTACATTTTCATATATGGAACTTTGTTTCCAAATTCTGGAATCGTGAACACTTCCAGACCATTGAGCTTTTACACTTGTAATCAATTCATTAACATCACAAGTTACTTGCACATTTATCCTAGCAAATCCTTTTCTGTTGATAAAATCATCGCCAAATTCCTGGTGGTTTTTTAATTTGAACATGAGTGCAATCTACAGCACCAATGACTGTAGGAATTTGGAATCGATTTGACCATTTAATTCTTGCTTCTTCCATGGCATCTAGATTAGATGGAAATGTTATCCAATGGTGGGTCTTTTCTAATATACAATCAGCTATTTCACTTATGGTTTTGCATACTGTAGTATGATGAACGCCAAAATCTTCACCAATACCTGTTTAAAATCCGGTATCACTAACATATCGTAGGAATATCTCCATCTTTTGCCGAGATGCAAGTGCACCTCCTCTGGATTCATCTTTCTCTGGTAAAAAATAATCCGAAATATAGTCTACACTTTCACTTTCAAAACGCAACAAGAGCTTAGATTTGCTTGGGCTGATGCTTCTTCTCTTCCTGTAGTTCTTCCTGTTACGAACATTTATGAAGTCCACCATGTTTAACAATATACTAGCAACCACCGTAGGAAAAAAGGATGCTTTATAGGTACCTTAAAAATCGTCAAGTTATAACTCACTAATTTAAGACAGATCTTATTTTTATTCAAATAAAAATAAGCCAGTACAGGAAAAATCCTTATATTTTAAGTAACTACTTCAAACCAGAAGAGTTTGCTTATGGCCATAAGTAAGGGGGCGTCCATTAATTACGTGAGGTGTTCTAGGGGGGGAGGGGGTCAAGCTAAATCTTTCCAAATCTCACTCAAGGGGGAGGGGGGGTCTCGGCAAATATCACGTAATTATTTTTCTCGCAGAAAACGGTGTAAAGTTGCGTTTTAAAAAAATTACGTTAAAATTCATAAATACTAGTTTTTGCTAGTCTTCAATAAAAGTAGATAATAGAACAAGTTTTTTTTTCTCTCAATAATCCAACACGTTTACAGTCCAAATAAAGGTTTTAAAGAATCTCGCGTGAGATTAGGGGAGGGGGGAGGGAGTTGAGGAAAATCTCACGATACCTCACCAAGGGGGGAGAGGGGGTCGAAAAATTCTCAAAAACGCCTCACGTAATTAATGGACGCCCCCTAATCCCTTTTACATGAAGTAGTCACTGACCTTTTATTCAATTTATACTAAGAAAATACTTAAATAAGAGGAAGTAGAAGCCAATATATTTTTTTATTCAATAGACCTTTTGTACATGAATTTTGTCCAAAATTTTCTGGAGAATACAAAAAAAGAAGAATAAACAGGAGGTTGCATTTAAAAATTGAAAATTTAAAAAGTTGGTATGGGTCACTGTCACATGACACACCGTATATATATTTTTTAAATTTATTTCATTTGGCTGCTCCACACTGTATATAAATATTTTTTTTTTTTTTTTGATAAAATAATCCATCATGAACATAATTGAAAACAATTTCATAAAATTGATTATAAAATTAACCAAAAACCTATCGTTTCAAAATAGGCATGACTGGGGTAGTGGACGCAATAACGACAGGGACAGGGACCGTAACTCCGATCTTCAACCGCGCAATGATCGCTGGCAGGAACCAGAACGTTCTTCTAGGGCTGGCGACAGAGAAGCAGGAGGAGGTAGGTGGAACGACAATGGAGGCAACGGCGGTGGCGGTGGTCGCTGGAGCGAAAACCGCAGGAACATTTCCTCCGAGAACGATTGGACCGTCGCACTGCCAAGAGACGAACGCGTTGAACAAGAATTGTTTGGCACTGGCAACACTGGAATTAATTTTAGTAAATATGAAGATATACCGGTGGAGGCAACTGGAGACAGAGTCCCCCGTCACATTACATCTGTAAGTTGAAGCTTTTATTAGTTTTACCATATTAATTTCATAGGCAATTTATAGATTTAGTTATATTTCAGTGACATAACGTTATCTAGTGGTCTGATAAAATAACTTATTAGTCAGTGGTAGCTATTCTTTGAATAAAGCTGTAAAGTATTCACAACAATATAGAATCTAATTATTCCTAAATAAACTTGAACTACAATGCAAAATGTGTACTCTAACGAGATTCCATAATCACAGTGCATGCGGATGACTCTTTCCTACATACAAAATTAACAGAGAAGTGGCTTGTGGATTATAAATATTGCGTAAATTTTAGAAGTTAGACAGAAGTAATGAAAGAAAGAAAGAGCTAAGAGAACTAAATGATATATATATATATATATATATTTAAAGGAGCCGTCCCTTCGCCGGCATCACCTCAGCCTCCTGGGCTTATTGTAGATACTTCTAGTGTTCTGACTACAACCTATTCAGCTAATCCGTTCCCTGTATTAGCTCATACATGTTCTTTGCTGGTTGGTTGTAGAAGTCTTCTGGAGTCATTTGGGGGTCTAACATACAGTGTCTGCCTCCTGTGGTCCAGCGTCTCACAGTTGCAGCATCTGGGGATGCTCAAAGCTGGATCGGGTTCGTTCATCACAGTTGACGATCCTGCTCTTGCGAGTTCATCAGCTTTTTCATTGCCAGCTATTCCTTTGTGACCTGGGACCCACTCCAGTGTTACACTGTTCCGAGTCGACAGTCTTCTAAGTTCTTCGCCGCATTCTCATACCAGCCGAGATGTCACCCTATAGCTCTGAAGTGCTTTAAGGGCAGCTTGACTGTCACTGTCAAATGATATATTAATATTATTTAAAACAAAAAACTAACTTAATTGAAAATTGAAAATGTCGAAGTAGATTGGTCGAGACCAGCATGTGTGGATAGAAACTTATTTCTGGATATCAAATCAATATAAAAACAATATAAATCATCTAAACAATGGCCAATAAACACAGCAATCACTTACTTTGAAATAGCCAATATAAAATGCTATGAAACTACGTCTCACATCAACTGTTTTTCAGAAACAAGTGGTAGGAACTTTTTTAATACTCTGTATAACATAATACAATATTATATCATTGTCGTATTGTAGTCAAGTAGAATTGAAATTAGAAGTAAAATACAGGGTGTCCCCTTACAACACTGCGACTTTTTTTTTGAAACATGGGTCTTTAGGCTACAATCGGTCAAATGTTTATTTAAATATCAGAGGATTTACAAGATATTAGACTTAATCGCACCAATGAATCACCCTAAAAATAAGAAAAAACATTGGACTGTTAGATTTCCATAATAACCATAGTTTGATGCATGAAATAAAATTATTCCGAGCCAAATCTAATTAAAATTCACCTAAACTTAACTAAATAAAATAGAAATATGAATATCGAATATCACAATAGTAAATTCACTACCTGCTTATAAATTGATATAAGGAAAGTGGAGCATTTGTCAGGAAAAGCACCCTCGAGATGACATCTGAAAAGAAGATAAAAAAATTCCCGAGTAACCAATTTATAAGAGATTTGGAAATTAGGCTACAACAAGAAATTGTAAATGATAGTTTGTATATTTCAAAACATAATATAATTGAATGATATTCTTGAAGTAATTTAAAAATGAAACTTAATAAAGTGCAAATGACTCTTGGGTCATGTATGTATGTATGTATTTTTGTGGTGACATTCACTGAGACCTAAAAGATCCATTGAGCCCCCTTGCTTCTACTTAGTTTCTCATGAGAGTCTCAGAAACTAGTAGTTCCTTTAGTCCTATTTCCCGGAGGAATTTTAGGATGTCTGCTGGCTTCAACTTCAAATGTTCCTCTTTTATCCAGTAATCTTCCAGGTGCTGTGCTATAGGATTCTGGAGTATTGTGCAGTTGGAAAGTATGTGGATGGGGGTTTCTTCTTCCATTCCACAAAATCTGCATTCTTCTTTCTCCACTATTTTGAGCTTTTTAAAGTGCCCTTTCAGGCGACAATGTCCCGTTAGGATCCCTGTTGAAACTTTTGGCGCAGTTTTACTTTGACTTGCATGCATTCATTTAATCTCAACAGGTTGTAGTCACCCAGAAGAGTCTTTGATTGTATAAGACTCTACTAGATCTTTCCATTGGTCAGATCTTCTCTTTTTCTTGGTTTACCTATTTCTTCCAATATTACATTGGGGCCGATTTTGCAAAAGGTTTCAGGCCCCCAGAAAGGTATTTCAGTCCCCCTCTTTGCTAGTTCATCTGCTATTCCATTTCCTTCTATTCCAGTGTTTCCTGGAATCCATAGTAAGGTGACTATATTGTTCTCGCCTAGTTCATTGAGTTTGTCTGGGCATTCCCACACCATTTTGGAACTGATTACACAAGAGCTCAGTGCTTCAATGGCTGCTTGACTATCCGACATTATGGTAATCCTTTGTCTACTGTATCCTTTATTAATATTGAACTGGGCGCACTTTCTTATGGCGTGGATTTCCGCTTGAAAGATACTTGGGGTTTTTCCCAAGCTTTCAGAGTGTTTGGTTCCTGGCCCGAACACTCCTATCCCAGTTCCTTCTATTGCTTTTGAGCCGTCTGTGTACCATTGTATGGCATTCTTTCCACGTCTGGTAATGGTATTTGGATCCCATTCCTTCTTATTGCTTAATTTCGTAACGAATTTCTTTGACAAGTTATACTTTTTCATCACACCGTTTTGTACATGTCCCAGGTTGTCTGATTTCTAAGAAGTGAGGAGGTAGTTTTTTTTAAATGATTCCCTCTCTACTCAGTCTGTATCTTGTTCCGTCTGCAACGCTTTCCACCGCTATATGTAGAGAGGTGAGGTTGAGAATCACTTCCATGGCTGCCGTTGGGCATGTTCTCATTGCTCCTGTAATGCATATACAGGCTAGTCTTTGAATTTTGGAGAGGTTTTCTCTCGTCGCCCATAGGCTAGTTCTACTACTACACGCAATGGCTCCATAAGTGATGATTGGTCATAGAAAGGTAATAAAAGTCAATTCGCGAAATATCTCTACGGTCTCAAAATTGCTAGTCCGCTGTATTTATCATTTATCATGATAACAGTGTAATAGGTCTTCAGTAATATAATAGGAGTCAACTCGCAAAGTATCCACTACTTTCAACTATCGAAGTATTAAGGGTCAACTCGCGATGTATCAAATTATGTTAATTTTTTTTGTAATCGCAGATATCCATGTAATGAAAATCAAACATTTTTTATCTGTAGGGGCATATAAAATGCTATGTCATGACGAACTGACTAACTGATGATCAACGCACAGCCTAAACTATTATATCAATAAATCATGTGAAGTGTTCACTTGACTCTTTCTCTGATGACAATTTTTTGTTTGTTTTAGTTTGAGGAAGTACAGCTGACAGAACTAATTCGTAGCAATATCGCTATGGCTCGTTACGATTCCCCCACTCCGGTACAGAAATACGCTATACCGATTATCATATCGAAGAGAGACGTAATGGCGTGTGCACAAACGGGGTCCGGCAAGACGGCCGCTTTCCTCGTACCCATTTTGAATCAGATGTTCGAAAATGGCCCTCCAAATATTCAACAAGGCAGAGGCAGGCGCAAGCAATTCCCTCTAGGCTTGGTATTGGCACCGACACGAGAATTAGCTACACAAATTTACGACGAAAGCAAGAAATTTTCCTATAGGTCAAGAGTTAGACCGTGTGTTGTGTAAGTAGGAAGTTGAAATTATTAAATTTTTTATCAAATACTATTTCTTAATTGACATTTTTATCCATCCGATTTAAATAAATTACTACATACAGGGTGTACCAATCTTACGACAAACTTCGGTATATTATGGGTTATTTTAAGAGATATCAAAAAATGTTATTAACAAAAATAGTAGATGTGTTGAAGGTCCATATTTTGAAATTATATCGAACTATACAGAGTGCTGCATAACTCCGTTACAAACCAAACATATGATTTTTCAAATGGGAACCCCTGTATATTATACCGAATTCGGATTGGTTACATTTTTTTGGAGCTTTTGATATGAGGTTTTGCCATGTTATACAGAGTCCTTCAAAAAATATGGACACGTTTATGTGAAAATCGTAGTTAAATCAACGCTCTGTAGCTTGTTGAACGTTGAAGAAAAAAAATGTATTTTGTCAAACAGAGTTTCGTAACATGATGCAGTATCTCCGTATCCTATTAAATTTCAATTATATTCTTTCTTATATATAGGGTGAACGGAAACTCGAACCTGTCATTTTCTTTCTTATTTCAAATGGAACACCCTGTATTTTATAGCAAAAATAGAATCTTCGATTATGTAACTTCAATTTTTTTCAAGCATTCCCTATACCCAAAGTTCATAAAAACAGAGTTATCGGGTAATATTTATTGTAAACTATTATTATTGACCTATTATGTGAAAGCATTAAACGTTGTATGTAACAAAAAATCCTAATTAATGATAAATTTCAATGAATAATTTTTTCTAAAAATTAGCTATCAAAAGTATGATCCTAACCGTAATATTAAACTGAAGGCTCAAAGTGTTCACCGTTATCAAAGCAATGCTGTAAGAGGGGGCCGCTCGGTCACCTGATTTAACAAAATTTATTTTTTTCGGGTCTTGTAAGGAATAAGTTTATAAAATCCCTGGCTATTAGAGATGACATGAAAGAGATAATTTTTTTATTCTATTTTATTTATTTATTTACGGTTTTACCATTTTTACAACATAAAGTTCACTCAGTATAAAGAGTTCACACATAAATGAGTAATATACAAGAAAAAAAAAATTATTACAAATTATTAATTTAATTTGCTTAAATATTTAGAAGCTTAACTGATTTCTTAAATGTTGATGTAGATATTCCAAATAAATCCAGACTACCAGCATGTTCATTGGCAAATTTTAAAATTCTTGTGATTGGTTCATTTTGCCCATAAATGGTGGTATGAAATGGAATATTAAATATTTCAGTATTACGAGTTCTTCTAGTATTAGTATTAAAACATATTAAACGTAATACCTCTGGAATTTGAACGCTACCATTTAAAATCTTATGGAGAAAACACAAATCTGCTTCTAACCTTCTATGGTGTAGGGTAGAGATATTAAGTATGGAAAGCATGTCATCATATGTGTATTGTTGCCTATTGAAGCCCATTTTGTATGCACACACTCTCAAAAATTTATGTTGTACTTTCTCAATGCTTTCAATATCAGTATTATATGAAGGAGACCAAATAAGAGAACCATATTCCAAAACTGATCGTACCAAACTAAAATACAACATCTTTAAAGTTTGCACAGAAAAGGACTTGCAGTGTCTAAGTACAAATCCCAATGTCTTTAATGCCTTAGTAGTTGTTTCGTTAATATGGTATTTGAATGTTAATTTAGAATCGAAATTTATTATTAGTGCGGCATTTCGATCTGCTAACGTTGATATGCCGAGAAATGTTAGTCAATCATTTGAAATATTCTGCAGCATTGCATTGATGTTAACGGTGAACATTTTGAACCTTTAGTTTAATATTACGGTTGGGATTATACTTTTGGTGGCTAGTTTTGTTTAGAATAAATCGTTCATTAAAATTTATCATTAATTACAATTACAATCATCGCATGGTCGTAGGAAAAATAGTATACATTACTTGTGCGAAAGTGATTTTTCACACTCGTAGGAGTGTGAAAAATGTCACTTTCCGCACTCGTTATGTATTATACTATTTTCCACTACTAGCTGTGAAGTTGACAATTATTGCTTCTTCTAGCCAACTGAGAAGTTGAATTTCTCTATTAGTGGTTAAAATTTTTATTATTATTCACCTATACCTTGTTTTTAAACTGAGAGGAGCGATTTGAATTTAAGTCTGCATTTCTGCAGCCTAGTGATTGGTTAAATTGTCGTCCGTTTCACACAGCTTTTTTGATACAACTGACAACGATATTTGTCAGTTTTGTGTTTATATGAAAATATTATAACCTCAATCTTTATTAGGTACATCTTTTTCACGTTTTATTTTTAACTAAAGGTCTGTTCCAACCGCAATCAGAAACGATCAGAGAATAACTAATCATAGCAAACAACGAGTTTACTTTTGCGTAATTCTTATCACTGATTGTAGTGGTCGACTATTCTCTGACAGTTTCTAACAGTTTGTGATTGCAATTGGAACAGACCTTAAGTATTGTATTCCAACCAATTTAAGTGCTATTTTTATTATTTATTCAGATTGATGAACAAAATCTATGCTTGTTTTTTCTTGTTAATAAATTGAATATTCAAGTGAAATCTAATTATTGTAAATATTTCTACATCAAGTTTTACTTACATTACAGTACATTATTATTGTATTTTTCGATATCAAAACTTCTGTTGACTTCTAGTTCGTGCTCAAATGTGAATAGAGAATAATTTAAAGTAGCTTTTTTGTACTTATTTATATAATACAATTTGACATGAATTACTTATGATAACCTTACATTTTGTTCAAAATAATGTGACATTTGATTACAACTTTCGCAATGGCCTGTGGCCAATGATGATTCAAATTCTAGACTTGCATTGATCCCTTATTGGACACGACACCTGCGAGCAATATGATACATGTCACATATTTGTCAATTAGTTCGAAAAGTCTGAACACGACGCTTTCGGAACAGCCTCTTAATCTAATAACTTTTAGTGGTGTAAGTGAGGCTTCTTAAAATGCTCCTCCTAGTTTGAAAACAAGGTATACTCCAATAATGGACAAATTCAAACTCGGGGATAATAGTTCAACAAATTCTTGTGCAACATAATTTTGTATACTCAGATTGTCTATAACATACAGGGTGTCCCAGCCGAGAGTGACCCATTTTAAATGCTTATAACTTTTATACCAGTTGTGTTAGCCACCTGCGGTTTACGCCATTCATTTTCTTTTGGCCTAAAGTTTTTTCTAGTTGGTACCAAATTTTGTCTACAATTATACAGTGGGAGTAAAAAAATTGCCTTTTTTCGACATTAAAATTTTCAACTATTTTCAATGGAACACCCTGTATATTGCAACGCCATAATTAGGAGTCGTGTCCAAGGTATCCATATACCAATAAACATCGGACTTGTACCTTGAAGTTTTAGCAGCAAAAAATTGAAATAGTAGTCTGGATATTTTAGCAAACGTATAAAAAAAACGTAACTAGGTATCCATAGTAAACAATTGTCACTGTCAGAGTAAAATGTCAAATATAAAAACATAAATTTTAAAGAAAATGATTTATTCATTAGTTGAAAAAGCAAAAACAGTAATCTTTTATATCGAAACCCGATCAATAATAACGACACAAAGAAGTTTTAGAACTAGATTCCAGAAAAATCCGCCAAGCAAAAACGTTATTAAAAAATGGCATCAAAATTTTTCAATACATGGATACTTGGAGGTCAAGAGGCCAAAAAGGAATTTGTTTAATCCTGAATATTTAGACAGCCTTTCAGCGGTCCATGAGATTATTGCAATTAATAATCAGAAAATATCTCTTAAGAAAATGGCGGCTGCATTAAATTTATCTAAAAGTGAGTGCGAGAGATGTGTTAAATGTTTAAAATTATTCCATTATAAGCTTCAAACATTTCAAAAGCTTCGTCAGGAGGACTACCAAAAGAGATTGTTTACTTGCGAAACTCTTTTGGACTTGTTTAGAGTTAAACCAAATACGCTGTTAATTATGTCTGATGAGGCGCGCTTCACATAGATGGTGGATGTAACAAGCACAATTGTAGGATTTGGGCATCAGAGAATCTAAAAGCATTTAACGAGCTCCAGCGAGATACTCCAAAGGTAACAGTTTGGTGCGCCATCTCTGCTGAAAAAATATATGGACCATTTTTTTTCAATGAGCCAACGATAACAGGAACTGTATACAGGGTGCGGCAGATAAACGGTCAATTAGAAATATCTAGAGAACTAAAGGTATCTGAATTATGAAAGTTGGCATGAAGGGGTTTTGAATAATGAGCTATTCAATGAAAATATTGCCGTGAAAATTCTACTTCCGGTTATACCGGAAGTCGCACATAACTTTCTAATTTTTAATGGAAGACCCTGTATATTTTTAAATTTTAGGAATATTTAGGTTATTCTGAACATGTTTTGTTAATACTTCCCTATACCTATCTTGAACCGTTTTTGAGTTGTAATGTTTTTTATATGAAAATGACACTTTTTTACCAAGTACATAAAATTCAATATCCTCTAATGTAATTTGAATAAAAGTTTAAATTTCTTAGGAACTATTCACCATATACCGCTTTATCGTTTACACTGTGAAGTTACCTTTTTTATTATACAGGGTGCTGTCATAATTGGAATAAAAACGGAATCCACAATCTTCGCGTAATTCCTTTTTTTCAAATGGGACACCCTGTATGTGATTATTAATTTTAGAAGAATACGTTGTCCACTATCGATATGTATTACTATTCCCTATACCTATCTCCTGCAGTTTTCGAATAAATCAGCTTTATACATTTTTGTCACAAAAAATTAAAATATCAAGTCGCCTATGGAATATTCTGACAAATGACAGTTATCGTTAATGTTTAATACCTTGTTGTATGCCGCTGTGTGAAAGGTATAATAATAGTTTGCCTTTAACTTTCTTAACAAAATAATAATGGCACATTTAGGATATACAAATGATGATTTTTTAAATTTAATTATGATTCACGGTGAGTATAACAAAATGATATCCAGAACTTGCCGTGTGTTTGCTGAGAGATATCCCGAAAAGCCTCGACCAAATCATAAAACTGTAAAACGTTTGCTACACAGTTCAACAGTTCCCAGTTTGGTCAGTTTAAAATTAAAAGAAATAAGCTCAAGACCCATGTCGATAATGAGGATTTACAAATAGACATCCTGGGATATTTTGCAGCTCATCCAAATTCATCCTTAAAAGAATCTATAAATGTTTGGAAGTTGAGGGGCAACACTTTGAACATTTGTTGAATTAACAAGCTAGTACCTTATTATCTTTGATAGTATCTGTATAATTGTTCAATGTTTAACCGAGTGTTTAACTCAATAAATTAATACCACATAGCCTATGAGAAAATTCATTTTTTTTGACAAAAATGTATAAAGCTGATTTATTTGGAAACTGCAGGAGATAGGTATAGGGAATAGTAATACATATCGATAGTGGAAAACGTATTCTTCTAAAATTAATAATCACATACAGGGTGTCCCATTTGAAAAAAAGGAATTACGCGAAGATTGTGGATTCCGTTTTTATTTCAATTTTGACAGCACCCTGTATAATAAAAAAGGGAACTTCACAGTGTAAACGATAAAGCGGTATGTGGTGAATAGTTCCTGAGAAATTTAAACTTTTATTCAAATTACATTAGAGGATATTGAATTTTATGTACATGGTAAAAAAGTGTCATTTTCATATAAGAAACATTACAACTCAAAAACGGCTCAAAATAGGTATAGGGAAGTATTAACAAAAAATGTTCAGAATAACGTTAATATTCCTAAAATTCAAAAATATACAGGGTCTTCCATTAAAAATAACAAAGTTATGTGCGACTTCCGGTATAACCGGAAGTAGAATGGTGACGGCAATATTTTCATTGAATAGCTCATTATTCAAAACCCCTTCATGCCAATTTTCATATTTCAGATACCTTTAGTTCTCGAGATATCTCTAATTGACCGTTTATCTGCCGCACCCTGTATACTGATATGTTGGAAAATTTCTTTTATCCACAGTTAATACAGGAGGGTATCTTGGATGAGGTCTACTTTCAGCAAGATGGTGCTCCACCTCATTATTCTTTAATAGCAAGAGCATCACTAGATATGACATTTGGGGAAAAATGGATAGGAAGAGCTGGCCCTATAGAATGGGCACCGTACTCTCCTGACTTGACAGTTCCAGACTTTTTTCTCTGGGGTTATGTCAAGGATAGGTGCTATGACCCCCTTCCACATAATTTGGACGATCTTAAGAGGAATATTCGTGCAGTAATTGAAGCGATTCCCCAAGATATGTTACACAATTCATTCAACCATTTAATGGTCCG
Organism: Galerucella pusilla; assembly: GCA_910591695.1. Lineage (NCBI taxonomy): Eukaryota > Metazoa > Arthropoda > Insecta > Coleoptera > Chrysomelidae > Galerucella > Galerucella pusilla. The sequence goes on along the minus strand of CAJUYI010000598.1, from coordinate 23,869 downwards.
ACTTCATAAATGCGTAGAACAGAACGGTCAACATATACAGCAGTTTTTTTAGATTTATATTTATTTCTTTATTAATGTACAGTTCTAAATATGCTAATAAAAAATACGTTTGCTAAAATATCCAGACTACTATTTTAATTTTTTGCTGCTAAAACTGCAATATACAGGGTGTTCCATTAAAAATAGTTGAAAATTTTGATGTCGAAAAAAGGCAATTTTTTTACTCCCACTGTATAATTGTAGACAAAATTTGGTACCAACTAGAAAAAACTTTAGGCCAAGAGAAAAGGAATGGCGTAAACCGCAGGTGGCTAACACAACTGGTATAAAAGTTATAAGCATTTAAAATGGGTCACTCTCGGCTGGGACATCCTGTATTTGCTGCTTGAAATTACCTATCAAGATAAACTTATTTGGATAAAATTACCATTAGTTTAAAATTCGCGCTCAACCAAAAATGACTGATGACATAACGAGTACGTTCATAATATATCGAAAACTGACAGTGTACTTGTCAGTCAGAGGACGGGCTAAACGCTTCTCGTGGTGCGTTAGTGAATCATTTTTAATTTTTGTCTTAAATTTGGCTAGTAGTGGAAAAAATTGTATACACACCATGGTGTTGAAGACATTCATAAACCTAGCTCGGTCTTCACCACCTTTACTAAATGAAAGTAACTGATAATTTCACATTCACTACAAATATTGAACTAGTGTTCACAAACTGCGTATATGTCACCTTTTAATTATTCCTAGAGTAACTGTCATCTGTCTGTTCGGCGACGGTATACTTTATTCTAGATAACCTTTTCGAAAATCTTATTTCATTGTTAAACATATACCTTCTTTGTAAAACGCTAGAATTCATACAACTATTGTCCATCCGGCTCTTAATCAGAAAATAATACAGCGTAATACCATCTCAAGGATTTTTCTGTTCTTGTGCCGTAATTATATTCATGAACAGGACATACTGAGTTCATGTAGGGGATAGAGCAGGTCTTCCGTGGTTGACGTAAGGCCAACCTAAAATAGAGAAACCACAAAGAAGTTAGGTTAAAAAGAGATAGGGACGTTTACAAAATTAATAATACAAAACAGTAGATTTTCGAATAAATTGAAAGGTGAGCTCTTTTTTTCGAGTATATTATTATTCTTTTCTCTTTTATAAGTAAATCCTCTTTACAGATATGGTGGTGCTCATATAGGCGACCAAGTCCGTGAATTGGAACGTGGATGTCACCTTCTTGTGGCAACTCCCGGTCGTTTGCTTGACATGATAGACAGAGGACGCATCGGTCTCGATTATTGCCGCTACCTTGTACTCGATGAAGCCGACAGAATGTTAGATATGGGTTTCGAAGTTCAAATTAGACGTATTGTAGAAAAAGAAACGATGCCTAAAACGGGAGAAAGACAAACGTTGATGTTTTCAGCAACTTTCCCGTCGCCCATTCAAATGCTAGCTAGGGATTTCCTAGATAATTATATATTCTTGGCAGTTGGCAGAGTTGGTAGTACCTCTGAGAATATTACACAGAAGGTAAGCTATACTCATTTACATTCCCCAAAAATTATTTTCATCCATAATAGTGATCAATGATGAATCCCAATTGATAAGTTTACGGATCGCTTTAAGATTAATTTTACTTTTCCATAGGCGTAGGTGGCATAAGTTTTAAAATGACTTGAACGTGTTGAATGTTTTTTCTTATACAGTGCTTTTCAGATAAAAGTATCCACCTTTAATAACTTTTGTAATACTGGTATTTGGAAAAAATCCAAAAACATGTCAATTTATGTTGGAAGGGGCAAGCATTATGGCTTATTTAAACTTACTGGAAAAGCCACCCCCTCACCCCTAGCAGCATCCCCTTTATTTTTTTAAATTACTTTTCATATTTTTTATGTAAAATTTGGATACTCCTCTTTGAGCTGATTTCAAAAATGTATAATACTTGTAGTTTAAAGTGGTTAGTTTATGAGATAAACAATTTTTCTTTTAAGAGCACAAATTTTACTTATTATTTACTTTGACCTTATTTGCCTGTACTAAAATGGGTTGTACAACAGTTCAAACTCTTTAATCTTTTTAACCGTGCTATTTATTATGAAGTTACAATAAGTGTTCAAAATGAGTACCATTCACTTCCATACGATGGTATAATCTATTTTGAAATGCCTCTCTGACATTGCTTAATACGGCTGGATTTAATTGTCGACATTCATTTTCTATCCTCTCTCGTAAATCATCCAGATATTCTGGTTGGGTAGCATAAACTTTTGTTTTTAAATACCCCCATAAAAAGAAGTCTAGGGGTGTTAAATCCGGTGACCTAGGTGGCCACTCCATCATCTGCCCCCTTCTACCTATCCAACGAGCGGGGAATGTTTCGTTTAAAAATTGTCGGACAGGCATAGCATAGTGTGGGGGAGCCCCGTCTTGTTGAAATACCAGTAAATCTTCGGAAAGGTTATCATCATTTTCTATTATTGTTGTAATACGTGGGTCAACCCCTTCCCTGAGTAACTCAAGATATGATTCACCATTTAAATTTCCGTTGATGAAGAAAGGTCCGACAATGTGGTCACCTAGGATACCACACCAAACGTTTAACTTTTGGGGATGTTGTGTATGGAATTCACGCATAATATGTGGATCACTTTCAGCCCAATATCTATAATTATGCCTACTTACTAAGCCATTTAATGAAAATGAGCATTAATCAGAAAAGCAAATATTGTTTAACAATTGTGGATTGTTTTTGATAATTTGCGTCATTGATTCGCAAAACTCTAGACGACGATCAAAATCATCTTCATTCAACTCGTGCACCAACTTAACTTTGTATGGGTGGTACTTGAATTTATGTAGAACTCGGAAAACTGTAGAAGATGAAACACCGATCGCTCTACTTATTGTTGACAACGATTGGGGTTGTTGAGCCTCTAAGCTGACTTGCCCTAAAATTGCCACTTGGATTGCTTCGTTATTTACGAGTCCCTCTCGCTTATGCACTTTATTGCAAACAGACCCTGTTGTGGTAAATTTCTCCATCAGTTGAATTACATACTTATGAGTTGCATGTCTTCCGTCATGTAATTCGTTAAATATTCTAGCAGCAGCTCTTGCACAATTATTATTTTGGTAGTATAAACCTACAATTTCAATTCTTTCTTGCAAAGAGTAAACCATTTCAGAGAAACAAAATAAATAATGTATCAAATTACACTATCGATAGTGACTACAAATTCTAGTTGACAATGTCAAACTTTAATAAGAAGTAGAGTTTTTTGTTGTTTGGATTTTTTAAGTAGAATAAATAGCACAGCTAAAAAGATTAAATAGTTTGAACTGTTGTACAACCCATTTTAGTACAGGCAAATAAGGTGAAAGTAAATAATAAGTAAAATTTGTGCTCTTAAAAGAAAAATTGTTTATCTCATAAACTAACCACTTTAACCTACAAGTATTATACATTTTTGAAATCAGCTCAAAGAGGAGTATCCAAATTTTACATAAAAAATATGAAAAGTAATTTAAAAAAATAAAGGGGATGCTCCTAGGGGTGAGGGGGTGGCTTTTCCAGTAAGTTTAAATAAGCCATAATGCTTGCCCCTTCCAACATAAATTGACGTGTTTTTGGATTTTTTCTAAATACCAGTATTACAAAAGTTATTAAAGGTGGATACTTTTATCTGAAAAGCACTGTATGTGAAATACTCTGTGTTTAATTGTTATGCATATTTCCACTTTATGAATGAATATTTAATTGCGACATGGTTTTTCAGATATAATATGAAATATTACTTTACTATCAGTAACTTAGTTTTTTTTTGTTCGAGCATGATTTTAATTGATTTGAAATTTAAATTATCCATCATCGGATAGCAAGCTAAGCAAAATTTGATTCTACCCTGTTATATGAGAGTTAGTCCTCTTCAGGGTTTGAATTGACTACATTTAAAGGCATGATTTGACGGTCGCGGTAGGGACAGCTGTGGCTGTGCACCCAAAGGATGGCCATTTGATTAATTTCCGCAACGTATCGCTGTTCCGAACATTGCGAAAATTAAGATGCAGGAAAAAACCACAGAAAACCTGCATCCATCATCCCGAATTTTTATTGTGAGAGTGTTTTCAAAGTAGAGTTTTAGGTATTGAAAATACCCGAAACAATACACTAAAAAGTGCATTTATTATTCGGTGCTCCTCCTAGCTTCGTCGTTTCTTCCTTCGCAGGTTTTTACTTCGTTCCAACTGTTTTCGGTGCACCTTTCTATACACTTTTTCGGCTGAAGTAAGTGTGAGTGTGCACTAATAAGTGCGATTTTGTTATGTGTAGTGGCGACTGCTCCTTCTTGGTGTCCGGTTGCTTTCTGTACACTCTTCTTCCGGTTTTCTATACACTTTTTTGGAGCATTCGCTGTTTGGCGAGTGTGTGATGTTTATTTGTGTTTTTGCGCCTCGTAGTCTGGAACTTCTCGTGGTGTCGTGTCCGGGGTTGCTTTCTATGCACTTTTCATCCGGCTTTCGGTACACTTTTTTTGGAGAGGTTCCGCTGTTTCGGCGCGTGTTAGCTGTAAGGAAAAATTATTAGTTCAAGGTTAGGAGATTGGCGAGAAATTGAAATATGCCTTGTTGCCCTGTCCTTGGACAGAGCAGTTGTAGTTATAGTAGGACGGTATTAGGAGACGAAGCGTCTCGATTACCATCCTACGGGCGGAAGGGATTGCATTCATCAAGATAACGCAAGTTATCTCGAGAATTTTTTGGACTTCCGAAGGGAAGTCAAATGGCATTGGAGGCTTTGGCAATGTTATAGGGGCTGTTTCCTCGGGTTTTGAGACTGGAGTTTGTCTTTTGGAACATTTAGGGTGGTATGTGGGGTGATCACCGCCACAGTTGGTACAGGAAGGCTTGTTGAGTTTGTCACATTTATCGGATTTGCTGTCGTGACTACCACAGTGAGGGCAGGTGTAAAGCTTGGCTTTACATTCTGTTGAAACATGGCCTAGTTTTGTACATCGAGTACAATATTTTGGGACGGGCGGAAGTGGTTTTGCGTTGGAAATTTCGCAACGATGGTTTAGGTCGTAGAGGAAGATGCCTTTTGACAGAGCTTGATTTGAGGAAGTTAATTTGAAGATCTTTGAGAAGATCAAAGATTTATTCATTGGAGATACTTTTGTCAACTCTGAGGATGACGAAATAGTGGTTTGGAGAGTTGTTTTTGGCTGGAGGATCTTTTTTGGGGGCAGAATCTTGGGAGAAGGCAGGTAGACAGACGACTTCGTTGCCTCCGATGGCGTTGCGGACTTTTTTCTGCAAAGTTTTGGAGCAGATGTTCCTCGGAATTTTGAGGAGGGTTGTGCGGTTTGGAGTGATGTGGAAGATGTTTTTCGGGAATGGGAAGATTTCGATGAAGAAGTCTGAACTGAGACTTCTTCAATTTGACGAAGTGATTTTCCGCTGATGGAGGAGGCCTGAGAGGAGAGGGATGAGGCGGTGGACTTGGTTACTTGGGCGTAGGAGCTAGTAGAAGGGTTTTGGGAAAGTTGGTTGAGGACTGCTTCTTTGGTGGATGAAAGAAGTTCCTCGAATTGTTTGGGTGAGAGGTTTTTATTTGAACTTGTTGATGAGAACAAGTCTCGAAATTGGGGCGTGTCGAGATATTTGACTATTGATGGTAAATGGATAGGAGTTTCCACCAGGGGGCGTGGCTTCGATTTGGAGGGCGTCTTCGAGGTCGATGTTGAATTTTGGAAATTTTTTGAAGTTGAAGGGGATTCAGATGGCAATTGAGAAAATTCCTCATCGCTGTTCTTTTTCTTGCGTCGGGCACGACGCATGGTAGGACGGGAGATTTTCACTGACTTCTGCACTAGTTGACACCGGTATAAGTACTTTAATAGAGAGGTTTCTGGAAAGAAACCGTCTTTTAAGTGGTCGCTTATCGTAGGTTCACGTCGTGTTGTAGTTTGCCTAGTCTATTTTCGTAGACAGTTGCAGATAACGGTGTGGACCAGTACAATGATGCTGGGAGTTAACAATGTACAAAACGTGTAGAAATATTTATGGGTGGGCAAAATTACAACACACCATAAACATTTTATATTTCATATTTGTACCATTATATTTTATTTTCTATATAAGACTCCTTAACAAGGGTGTCACTGGGAGTGTATTAATAACCATTACATGAAACTTGCATACACGATTTTTTCTACGAAAAACAAATTTGATTTGATGAAAAATATAAAAAAAATGCACAAACCGGGTCTCGAACCACCCTACGGGACCACATTAAACTAATATAAAACGTATATAGGTAAAATTAGTAATAAATTATTGTTAACAAAAATTAATAAGTTTAAATATGTATTTACCTTGGTCATTGAGTATTTTTGGTCTGGTGCTCGATATTTATTTTGGTCTTTTCTCGACATTCTACAGAAAATATTGGGTCTGCCTACATGGTTATTTAAAAATCTAGATTTCTATTGGTCAATTTTTCAGTTTCATAATGAAAACCAGTCTTATAATTAGTATCATTATGAAACTGAAAATTGGCATTTAATTAATAGTTTATAGTAAAGGAGTAGAAAAAGCTTATATTTAGAATCATTTATTGAAATTTGTTAATTTTGACATATTCTTGTCCAGTTTTTCCAGGCAGTTTTGAAAACTGATTTTCCCATCAATTTCCCTTGATCGTTACAAAACAAAAACAGCCTTATATTATAAAACAGTATTGAATAACACTAATAACAGTAAATTAGTGGGTAATAAAACTCCAAATAAACGAATCAACTCAAGTAAAATTGAAATCTAGGCTAACAACACCTTGTATTGCATGAAAACTCAATGAATCGAAAGACTGGTGAGAGGTGGGTGTAAATTTCTGGTTCCCGCATGACGTAACGGCGCGGCTCGGACGCAATTTGGAGTAGAAATCAGCATACCGTGAGTAAGTGTATCGTGGTTCGTTACTATACTGTGGTCCAGTCGGGTTAGCCCAAAAACAGTCAAAACATGGATGTGAGAGCAGTAGGCGAGATTTTTGAATTAATCACTCAAAAATATCATAGTTGCCTCCCCGATTTTTCAGAGTGTGCTAATTGCACAATAACAGTTCATAGTCAAAATAATCGAAAATGGGCCTATTTTTCGACATTTTCGAATTTTACTCGAAATTGTGTTTTTATTGAGTTTATTGTGTTAATGCCTCAGAACAGAGTTATAGAGCAGCGGAAATTTGCCATAAAATTCCGTGGTTCAAAATGTGTAAATTCCATTCTCAGCGGATGAATAAGTGAAAAAAAAAAATTAAAAAGCAGCTGTTTTTCGGCCTCAAAATACTAATGTAATTTATAAAGCAATCTGAATCATTATTTTTTCTCATAAAACGTATTTATTCACTGAATGCAACAAACGCGGTCTTATTTAGTTGCTTTCAATGTTGATAAACATTGAGTAAAAGAAATAGACATCTTTAGATTAATGACATATGCCACAAAAGATTGTTTAAACTTACAATAATGTTTTTACACATACTAGAAGGTTACAGCTATCATATATGCAATGATTTAATCAACAATTTTTCCGGTTTTACTGACTCAGACGTTAGTTTTAAAAAGTGGTTAAAATTTTACCTTAGTAACAATTAAGATATCTTAGTCCGGGGAAGTTAGTCGGAAAGTTGTGGTGAAACGAAAAAGATTTCCACCAGAGATTTTACTCTCCTAGATTTGTGAGAAGATTCCGCACGAGCTTACGATGCAGCTTGTAAGCATAGCTTGGAGCACGTGAAATGCCACGGTTTTTCGTCCATAACTTTTTTAGATTTTATTGTACAAAAAAATTGTGGGCATCAAAATTGTAGGTAATTTTATACCCTATAAGATGACGTTATGCAATATTTGAAAAAATATTTTTCAGTTCTTAATTTTCGAAAAATTGAAAAAAAATTTGCAAAATGTTTTTTTAAGCGACAAACATAATTAGAATAACAATAACGACTATCTAATATATGAAAATATAGTAGTCTGGCACCTGAAAACGTTGATGTTTTCAGATTTCGCAAATTTAAAATGAGAGTATTTAGAGTTTTTATTGAACAATTCAACGAGTCGATCAGAAACACGAAATTTTTAATATCATTTTGTCAGTGGCTATTGAACTTTGAACACTTTTTTCTCCGCTTCTAATGATCGGATGAGAATTTTTTTTTTGAAAATACGTGGTTTTTGGAGACAAGCATTTTCAAAATATTAATGAATCCATTAATCATATTTTTCATTGTCAAATTTGAGAAAAACGGAGAGAAACATTTTTTTTTCATTTAAACTCGTAAAGAATAATTAAAAAAAAAAAGAATTTTTTTTATTGTTCATAAAACTACAACTTATTATCTATCAATTGCAGTAAACCGCGTATCGATAGCGTTGATGTTCATGAATTGAGACAAGATCGAAAAAAAATATATATATTGAAATTTTGTAGGGCCGCCATTTTGAAGTAAGGTCGAGCTAACGCAACAAAAAATTAAAAGCAGTGTTGTGCAAGATGTGTAGGTTGCCCTGACAAAAAGTTTATGTGCGTGAATTGCTTTTTTAAAATTCACAATGTTACCTTAAAACAAAAGAATTAATTCACATTCTTTGTAACTGAATTTTCTGTGTGTAATAAATAAAAATAACAAACATTCTTATGTATCCATTGTAATACACACAGGATGTTTATGTTGACATTAGCTAATTTTATAACTATAAACCCCATATATCAAAACTGATCATAGTATTTCACGCTTTTCTAACAGCGTGTACCAAATGTGGTCGCGGTCTCAAAATATCCCAAAATTTGAAATTACATGTTAATTAAGCTTCACCCATATTCAGTACTCTATTTAAAGTTAAAATTTACCAAAAAAAATAGTTGGGTTGATGGGTCTATTTCGAAAAAATTACATCTGGGGGGTCAAAGTGTTAAGGGCAGAAAATTTTTTTATTCCAAATATTGCATAACGTCATCTTATAGGGTATAAAATTACCTACAATTTTGATGCCTACAATTTTTTTGTACAATAAAATCTAAAAAAGTTATGGACGAAAAACTGTGGCATTTCACGTGCTCCAAGCTCTGCTTGCAAGCTGCATCGTAAGCTCGAGCGGAATCTTCTCACAAATCTAGGAAAGTAGTCTACACTACATATACTTTTGTTTAAAAAAGTAAAATCCCTGGTGGAAATCTTTTCCACTGTATATCCTTACTTCCCCGAACTATCTGTGCGGTTTTTTATTTTAATTGAAATTCTGAAAGTACCCACCTGAAGGACTTGGAAAAACAAAACTTTTGGCGTTTTAAACGTCCAATTCGGACCATTTAATTCCGAGTTATTGAATCCCAAACTTGATCAACGATTCTCTAAACCTAACTTAACCATTTTTCATTCACAATTATTTTTATCTAATTCCGCTATCAAATGTAACACTTTAAGTCACTCCTTAACGTTAGGTAACGTCACATTTTTCATAACCCTCATATTATATCAGTTATGAAAAGTAGTTATGTAAAGACTTTACGTAACTGTTTGTTTCAACATAGAGAGATGCTACATGAATTCCAAAGGATTATTTTTTATCAGGTACTGTCAAAACTGACAATTATTTTATTATATAAACTGACAATTACCCCATTATTTTAATTAAATGGTATTTTAAGATTTATAAACAGTGAGAACAACATTATTAAGGGCACAGTTATTTGAAGTTAGTCAATTTTCTGAGTGAATACTTCATAGTAACAATACTTCTAACACCATTTGAATCCACTTTAATATTACCATTGTAATTGAAGATTTTATTAAATACTATAAAAGCGCGGAATTAGATGAAACGTTGTACGTAAACACGTTATGAAGAGAGCGAGATTGTTCAACTCGCGTTATTTGCAGAACTCGCTAGCGCTCGTTTTGGTAAATATTACGCTTGTTGAACAATATCGCTCTTTCCATAACTAGTTACGTAAATAACTATTGTTATATATAACAACCTCGGCTACGATGCTATTTCAAACTTATCCATTCTCTTTTAGGTGGTTTGGGTAGAAGAACACGATAAACGATCCTTCTTACTGGATTTATTAAACATTGCAGATTTACAGCAACCTTCAGCAGAAAGTCTAACATTAGTTTTTGTCGAAACAAAGAAAGGGGCCGATTCATTGGAAGAGTTTCTGCACAATGAGGGTTACCCGGTAACATCAATTCACGGTGACCGTACTCAACGAGAAAGAGAAGACGCCTTACGACAATTTAGATCAGGCAATACACCGATCTTGGTTGCTACTGCTGTCGCTGCCAGAGGACTGGATATTCCCCATGTCAAACATGTTATTAATTTCGATTTGCCGTCTGACATTGAAGAATATGTACACAGGTGAGTTGTTGATTGGGATGAATATATTCCCGCCATGTTTAATGTATTTGTTAACTATTATGTTTAGATTATCGCGTATCTTCGGATATTTCAGACATGAACATTTTTCGATTACCGATTATAGATAATCAAAAGCAATTTCTCTACGACCGTAATAATCCAGAATAAGATGACTGTTATACATTAATGACGGACAGAGTTGCAAATAATGGATTTTTTTTAATGCGATGATCATTCATTGCTCATTTTTTTCATAATGGGTAATGTATTCAATTTCCATTACTCATAAATTTTTTTTAATGATGAATTAAATTGATTCCATTAAATTTTTTTAATGATAAATTAACTCCAATGTTAAAATGTCATATACCTGGAAATGTTATTGTCACTTTGACCTCGATAAAAAAGGTGCATCCTTTTTTATCGCGATAAAAACTCCTCTTCCTCGATATCTAGTAAGCGGACGTCACTTTTACACAATGACAATGAGTGGCAAGTTTGGTTAATAAAGATAATTATTGTTGTTTTTCATCCATATATTCTGTCGTTAATTTATCGGGGGTAATACCACAAGAGCTCTCGTGATTTTGCCAGAACAGCTCTCGTTAAATTGCCAATGAAAGTAAGTATTCGAAAACAACCACAAAAAATATCCTGCTAAATCTGAGCTCGCGTGGTATTTGGTAAGACAATCCCATGAATAAAAAACTCAATTCAATTAAACTAAATTAAATTAAATTGATTCCATATGGAGGAATGAGTTTTCTTGGTATTTTCTGGAGTTGATTTTTGGAACTTTAGTTCTTTATGCCAGGTTATGTTTGAGCGACCAGGGGTCGCGACGCAAAAGATCTGACCGTTACGCGTTACGTTACGAAACGTTACGTTACATTTCTTCGTTATGTGCCTTGCGTGCTTGTGCCTCCTTAGTCTCTCTCTCGTTTACGAAGCAGCGATTCATAATAATAAATATGCTCCTACCCGGATTTGAACCCGGGCCGCCCGCGTACAATGCAAGCATTCTAACCACTGAACCACCGATGCTATATTGAAATTCTATGCAAAGCTGGTATTATTATTATTATTATCTACTTGAATTTGTTCGGATACATTTTTACTATTATTTCCATAATTTGTTTTGCGCGATTAAGGGGTCTAGCACATTTACTTTTCGAAATACAGGGTGTTGAAATTTTGAAAGCTTGAATGTTTTAATTCGATAACTTTAAAATGGATGGATAAATTGATTTGTCATTTGGCAGGTTGTTTTTAAATGTAAAAGGACATATTTTGAAAGAAATTGTAGTTTGTGCAACTAGTGTGGATATGATGGCCATGTCGCACGAGGACGAAGATGGAGCACGACGCCGTAGGCGGAGTGCTCAATCGTTCAAGTGCGATACAGACAATCCACACGAGTCGAGCAGCATATTTTTTCTACGATCCACTTAAGAAAAAATCTAGAAAATAAAAATTTCTATAAACTGTAATATACCTAACTTCAAATTAAAAACTTTACAATTCAATTTTATGTTTCCACTAATTTTGTGGTAAACGTACAGTTCTTGAAATTTGTATAGGGCTACGGTTTCATTTTTTAAATATACGATGCTGTTTAAATATACGATGCTGTTCTAAGTAGATGTTGCCAGTCGGACTCCCTCATGAAAGGTTCCGTACCACTATCTATAATAATGAATATTCTGCTAAATATTTCAAACGTCTACCTGTTGTTGTTATTATTATCAAGCAGAATAATTATTTTTTGAAATAAAAGTAACAATTAAAAAAAAAACTTTTTCACGGGAATCGAACCCGGGTCTACGGCGTGAGAGTCTGGATTGCTTACTACTCAACCACTGAGAGATATGAAAATTGTTTATCTATAACGTCAGATGTACCTATTACATAATTTTATAAAATCTGAGGTCTCCTCAAATACCCATTTTATTCTGTTTTAAGTATTATTTGTTTGTAATTTGTACGGATTATTTCTTTCAAGTTTATCTTTGTAAATGAATATTCTTGATCCAGTGCGCTTCTATGAGAAACTTTGACAAGTTATTTTGACGTTTCTTTTAAATTGAAAAAAGATGAATGACGGATACTCAACTCGAATGCTGATTGGTGGATTTCATATACGTTCTAGGATGTATATGAAATTATATCCGTTTAGTTAACTGATGGCCTACATTTCCATTTTGTAAACTGTGCAGAATAGTAGTTTGTGCAACTAGTGTGGATATGATGGCCATATCGCACGAGGACGAAGTTTGAGCACGACGCCGTAGGTGGAGTGCTCAATCGTTCGAGTGCGATATGGACAATCCACACGAGTCGAACAGTATATTTTTTCTACGACCCATTCAAGAAAAAATCTAGAAAATAAACATTTGAATAAACTGTAAAATAAATATAACTTGAAATTAAAAATTTTCAACAATTTTATTCATAATCGTACCAATTCAATTTTATGTCTTCACTAATTTTTTGTGATAAATGTACAGTTTTTAAATGTACAATTTGTATAATGTTACGGTTTCTTTTTTTAAATATGCGATGCTGTTATAAATAGATGTTGCCAGTCGGACTCCCGCAAAAAGGGTACCGTACCTTTATTTATAATAATGAATATTCTGCTAAATATTTCAAGCGTCTGTCTGTTGTAGTTATCAATATTGAGCAGAATAATTATTTAAAAATAAAATAAACATTGAAAAAAAATTTCTTCACCCGGAATCGAACTCGGGTGTACCTTCATGACTGTCCAGTATGCTAACCACTCGGCTACCGAGATTTGTTAAAGGTACATCTCAGAAGTATTACATACATACCTTCATAAAAACTGACCTTCATCGGTAGTCCCTTAAATACCCATTCTATTCTGTTTTTAGTATTTGTTATTAATTTATAAGGTTTGTTTTATTCAAGTTTATTTTTATAAATAAATATTCTGGATCCAGTGCTTCTGGAAGAGACTTTTTTTGACAAGTTATTTTGACGTTTCTTTAAATTGGAAAAAAGATGAATATGACGAGTACTAAACGCGAATGCTGATTGGTGGTTTTCATATACGTTCTAGGATGTATATGAAATCATATACGTTCAGTTAACCGATATGGCCTACATTTCCATTCTCTAAACTGTGCAGGAAATGGATAATATACATGTGGGTGTAGAAAATAGTAGTTTGTGCAACTAGTGTGGATATGGACGATCCACACGATTCGAACATTATATTTTTTCTACGATCCCTTCAAGAAAAAATCTAGAGAATAAACATTTGAATATACTGTAAAATAAATATAACTTGAAATTTAAAATGTTCAACAATTTTATTTATAATCGTACCAATTCAATTTTATGTCTTCACTAATTTTTTTGTGATAAACGTACAGTTCTTAAATGTACAATTTGTACAATGTTACGGTTTCCCTTTTTAAATATGCGAAGCTGTTATAAGTAGATGTTGCCAGTCGGACTCCCGCACGAAGGGTAGGTATCGTACCTTTATCTACAATAAATATGCAAAATACGAAATATTTCAAGCGTCTACCTGTTGTTGTTATCAATATCAAGCAGAATAATTATTTAAAAATAAAATCATTAATAAAAAAAAAGTTGTTTCATAGGGAATCGAACCTAGGTCTACCGCGTAAGAGTCTGACATGTTTACCACTCAACCACCGAGATCTATTGTAAGGACATGTCCATCGGTAGCTCCTCAATTACCCATTCTATTCTATTTTTAGTATTTGTTATCAATTTATACGGACTATTTTATTTGTTCTTAATCCAGTGCTTCTGAGAGAGACTTTTTTGACAACTTATTTTGACGTTTCTTTAAATTGAAAAAAAGATGAGTGACGAGTACTAAACGCGAATACCGATGCTATATTGAAATTCTATGCAAAGCTGGTATTCGCAGTGCTAGTGATCTACTTGAATTTTTTCAGATAAATTTTTACTATTATTTCCATAATTTTTTTTGCGCGATTAAGGGGTCTAGCTACTTTTCGAAATACAGGGTGTTGAAATTTTGAAAACTTGAATGTTTTAATTCGATAACTTTAAAATGGATTGATAAATTGATTTGACATTTGGCAGGTAGTTTTTAAATGTAAAAGGGTAATAATATTTTGAAAAAAATTGTAGTTTGTGCAACTAGTGTGGATATGATGGCCATATCGCACGAGGACGAAGATGAAGCACGACGCCGTAGGCGGAGTGCTCAATCGTTCAAGTGCAATATGGACAATGCACACGAGTCGAGCAGCATATTTTTTCTACGACCCACTTAGGAAAAAATCTAGAAAATAAAAATTTCTATAAACTGTAATATAACTTCAAATTAAAAATTTAACAATTCAATTTTATGTTTCCACTAATTTTGTGGTAAACGAATGTCCAATTTGTATAATGCTACGGTTTCCTTTTTTAAATATACGATGCTGTTATAAGTAGATGTTGCCAGTCGGACTCCCTCATGGAGGGTACCGTACCATTATCTATAATAATGAATATTCTGCTAAATATTTCAAACGTCTACCTGTTGTCGTTATTAATATCTCAAGCAGAATGATTATTTAAAAATAAAATTAACAATAAAAAAATTCCTCGCGGGGAATCGAACCCGGGTCTACCGCGTGAGAGTCTGGTGTGCTTACTACTCAACCACCAAAGAATATGCAAATTGTTTATCTATAACGTCAGATGTATTATATAACTTTTGCTTAAATGGAACTAAAGTTCCTACCGTGTGTCCCGCGACACGTTCTACCTTTTTCAATCTCCCTTACTATTCCTGCCTTGCAAATATTTCCAAATCTCGACATACTTTTTGGAATTGTTATATGCTGTTTAATTCATTCTGTTTTTGACATTTATAATTGTCAAATTGACGTGCATTGCTTGGTAAACAGACAGTACCTAAATGCTAGGGTTGCTACGGTAACGTAATTTATCCGATATTTTTATCCACTTGCAAACTCTCTTCCTTCCTATTTAGCCGACAGGAAACTACGATTTTTGTATTCACAAATGGGAATTATTATACATGAATGGGATTGTCTTGCCAAAAAAACACTCGAGCTTTTCTTTTATCAGATAAATTTCTCTTTAACTCAAAGTTTTGCCAATCACTAAATTTGCTCGAAAAACTGACATCAGATAAAATCGCTCCACCTTCGGTGTCGCGATTTTATCATGTCAGTTTTTCTCGTAAAATTAGTAATTGGCAAAACTGTTTCGTAAATTTATCCGATAAAAAAAAGCTCTTGTGTTTTTACTGTTAAACAATGTATTTTTAGTACATTTTAAATTTTAATTTTTAATGAGTAATGAAAAAATTTTCATTACAATTTCATTACAATAATTCGTGTAATTTTGTTTCATTACTCATTTTTTCTTTTATTTTCAATGGGTTGAAAATGAGTATTTCACAGCTCATTTTGGTCAAGTAAAAAATAATTTCTAGTCATTTATTTTACTTTTTGGTAGATTAGAGGAATAAGAGTATTTGTTCTGATGATACAAATTTAAAAAAATTTTGCTACTGCTTGATTGAAAGATAAGTTGGGATGGGTGAGGCAGGGTAAAACAAGAATTCCTCGATAATAATTATTCCATCGACTGAATTTTGCAAGATTTCGATTTTTTTTATTTGCATTGAATTTAACATTTGATTTCCGAGAATTGAAAAAAATTTGACCATAAGCAAAAATGATCTCAAAATTTGAAATTTTTTTCAAAAATTCAAAATTTTTTCGAAAATTCATAATTTTTTCAAATTTAACGAGAGCTGTTCTAGCAGAGAGCTACGCTCTCGTGATTTTGCCTGAACAGATCGAGTTAAATTGCCAATGAAAGTAAGCATGAGAAAACCACCGGAAAAAATATCCTGCTAAATCTGAGCTCGCGTGGTATTTGGTAAGACAATCCCATGAATAAAAAACTCAATTCAATTAAACTAAATTAAATTAAATTGATTCCATATGGAGGAATGAGTTTTCTTGGTATTTTCTGGAGTTGATTTGAAATTTTTTTCAAAAATTCAAATTTTTTCAAAAATCCAAAGTTTTTTCGAAAATTCAAAATTTTTTCGAAAATTCAAAATTTTATCAAAAATCGAAATTCTTTTTAAAATTCAAAACTTTTTCAAAAATTAAAAATCTTTTCATAATTTGAAAATTTTTTCAAAAATTAATAATTCTATCAAAAATCGAAATTTTTTTCGAAAGTTCATAATTTTTTCAAATTTTTTTTTCAAAAACTCAAATTTTTTTCAAAAATTTGAAATTTATTCAAATATTGAAAATTTTTTGGAAAATCGAAAAATTTTCTTAAAAAAATTGATCTTGAAAGACCAATACAATAGTTAGATTTCTATTAACCCTCCTGAAAATTAGTCCAGTGGGAAAAAAATCACTAAAGTATTTCAAGAGAAAAATGTGATTCATTTTTGATCTGGAAGTTTCTAAAAGTAAAATTATTTGAGATTTGTATTGTTTTAATGACCGATGTCATTGATACACATTTTTTTTAATGAATAATGATGTATGTTTTGTTACTCATTGAAAATTTTTTAATGGATACTGCATTGTTACACTACTCATTAAATCGTTTAATGAGAATTGAATATTTTTACATTGAAAATATATTTTTAATGCACAAAGGACCAGAATTACATTTTCATTAAAAAAAATGACAAATGCATTATTTTTTACATTAGGATTTCTGCAACTCTGATGACGGATATCATTTAGGGCCGGTTCTATCTCCTCTGGTTAAGAGTTCTAGTTATGGTTAACAAGATCTGACAAGAGGTTTGACGTTCTATGACCGCTTGCTTCGTTATAACCATAGGTTAAAGTTCTTTGACCAAAGGATAAAGTAACAGGTACTTTAAGTTCTTGTTAAGACTGTGACCACTGGTTAACCTAATTTTGGTGACATTTTACTTTACAATCCTGACAATTCTAAATAAATATATTTTTCTCCAACCATCAAAAAATGTTGACATTTTGTACTATTTTCAGGTGCAAAAGCCATCAATTCCCTTACCGTACAAAAATTTGCTCGTTGCTTAGCAACACTTTTTATCCTAGGATTAAAAACGGTATTTTAATCCTAGGACTAAAAGTAATTGCATTTGAGCTCTCTAATTGAAGTTTGGAGAAAAAAACATTGTCTCTTACCAACTTAGTAAAACAAACTAATTGGGCAACTATATATATAGGTATTTATTTGTTATTTATAGTGATATTGCCAATTATTGCCAAAATTCAAAGCACCACTGAAATTATCATTAACAATTTTCAAACAATTCAAAATATTCTCCGTAACTGTTGATGAAACATTCGAGTAAATATCTGAACAGGTACTTGTACCATCTTTGCTAGGTTGCAATATTTTTCTGGCAGTATTCTCTTTGTTGATACATGATTCTTTAATATATCCTTCTGCTACCGTACTCGATTTCCAACCTCCATGTCTTTTAAGACAAGTGAGGTAACCGCCACCATCAATAAGAAGTGTAGCAGATGTTCTTCTTAGCGAATGTCCAGTATACTACTTCCAATTTTCTAACTTGGAAAATTTTGCAATTTCTTGCGGCAACGGCACTAATTTTGTGAATACCAACAACCATTCTTTGACACTTCCCATTAACATACTTCAAAAATAAACTACGTTCCTGTATATTTGATGGCCGATTGAATACATAAATTTCAAGATGTTCAAGCTTCAAATCCTAAGTTTAACTGAAAAATATTATCTTCATGCACATGTTGAATTGCATCGTTATTACAGTATTGAGTAATGATGTATTTATTAAAAATTTACATCTCTCACAGAAGTAATAGGAATTAGTTGTCCACCGTTATCTCGTTATCTCTCAAAACATGATATTAGATAGATATATAGATAAATTTATTAATCTTTGTGTATCATTTACATGACATAAGACAAGTCAAATATAGAATGGTAAGGTGAAAGTAGGTTAGACAGTAATAAACTTGATAAGAATATTAGTAGCAAACAATAAAATTATAAAACAGGGTAAAATTACGAGACTGATAAAGTATTGTTAAAATTTAAAGTAAAATTAAGTAGACAAAATTACAGAAATTAAGTGTTATTGTTCCAGCCAATAAATTCGTCTAGAGAATAAAAACAATTTTCAGTTAAAAACAACTTTAAACTTTTCTTAAATTTGTTAAAATTTTTTATTTCTTTGATTGAGTCAGGTAGCAAGTTAAAAAACTGACCTCCTGCATACATTGTTTTATAATAGTATAGCATTATATATTACATATGTAAACATTTTGTTATCTTTTGAGCCACACACAAGAATTTTCTTCCGTGGCAATAGAAATTGTATTTTTTGTATGTATATTTTGGTACTTAATAAAAAAAATTAATTAATTAATTAAAAAATTAACATTGGAGACTTTTTTAGTTGAAATCGATTGAATCGATTTAGGTGGATATCATCTCTATTTCTCGTGTTATAATTATGGACTTCTCTATTTATTTGAAACTTACTCTTATTAAGAAAAATGTAGGTTAACAATTTAAAGAGATAAATACATGTGCAGGTCATGATGTCATTCTTCTTAAATGTATCTCTACAAGATTCGTTATACCTCAAGTTAAAAATTGGACGAATGAATCGCTTTTGAAGAATGAATACTCGCTCAAAATCTGTTGCTCGGCCCCACACAACTATATTGCAGCTGATAGCAGAGTATATAATAGCATAATACAAGTTAAGTAGGTGACATTGATAAAAATTTGATTATAGATTATTGAAAGCAAAGTAAAGTTTATTTAGTTTTTTACAGAGATGCTATCATCTCCTTGCAACCACTTGATAAATACTAAAGGCATTGTGACGCAGTGTTCGATACTCTCTTTTAAACAGTTATGAAAATAACAGATTATACCTTACACAATAAATAACAAACTATGAAATGCAAATGAAAAGGACAAACCAACACAAGAAACTCTGATAAAATTGTCTGATCTTGACAACATAAGTCTGGCAACCCCGGACACGGCAGCCAACTTTTAGAACCGTAACTTCCCCCATTTCATGATTAATGATTCCATTTACACTTTGGATGTGTAGATTTTGTTCAGTGGCTGCAATTGTTTTTTTTTCTCTAAGGAGCCGTCCCTTCGCCGGTACCACCTCAGCCTCCTGGTCTTATTGTGGATACTCCTAGTGTTTTGACTACAACCTATTCAGCCAATCCGTTCCCTGTATTAGCTCATACAGGTTCTTTACTGGTTGGTTGTAGAAGTCTTCTGGAGTCATTTGGGTTCTGCCATAACCACTCCAGTGTTACACTGTTCCGAGTCGCCAGTCTTCTAAATTCTTCGCCGCATTCCCATACTAGCCGAGATGTCACCCTATAGCTCTGAAGTGCTTTAAGGGCGGCTTGACTGTCACTGTAGATCCTGATCTGCCTGTTGTTGCAGGCTCTCATATTATTTGCCCTTGCACATGCAAGTATTGCTTAGACCTCTGCTTGAAATACAGAGGCGTATTTTCCTAGCGAGACGATTCCTTCATATTTGCTCGTCTTGCTAAATATGCCCGCTCCGGTGCCGAGTTCATTTTTTGATCCGTCTGTATACCAGATCAGTTCATTCGCTCTACTAAGTGGTGGTGCGTTCTCTTCCTCAAGCTCCTTTCGATCTTTGATGACAATCTCGAAGTTCTTGCAAAAGATATATTTTGTGGTCATTGGCATTTTGAAAATGTCATCATCCACATGCCTTATCTCTGTGTGTCCTCTCCCATGTGCCACGTCATGGTCTTTGAATTTTCCAGTCGGGTTAGTGCTGCCCTTGCTTCGCACATAATGACACAATGTAGCGGAGGAAGGTCTAGCATTGTCTCCAGCGCCGCTGAAGGAGTAGTCCTCATTGCCCCTGTAATGCCAATGCATGCAAGTCTTTGGTCCTTGCTTAGTTTTAGCAAAGCAGAGGATTGTCTGATCTTTGGCCACCATACCAGAGATGCATATATGTGATCCTGGGAATGACAACCATTTTGTACAGCCAGTGTACCATGCTGGGTCTAAGTCCCCATTTAGTGCTGTAAGTGCGTCTGGCAACCATGAAGGTCACCTCAGCTTTCTTGATCACGTGCTGAAGGTGTCGGTTCCAAGTTAAGCGTGGGTCTAGGATAACCCCAAGATATTTTACTTCATCCGACAATCGTATTAGTTCACCTTGAAGCGTCAGAGGGCCAAATCCTTCCCTTTTCCTTCTTCTGGTGAACGCAATTATCTGTGTTTTCGAAGGACTAATACGTAGCCTTCTTTTACAGTCCAACCTGTCACTACAAATGTCAAAATTGTAAACTTATCGTAAATGAACTATATAAATATAATGTTTTTCTATTTATTATAGATGGTAGGGTTCACTTCTAGGTTATGAATAATACAAGAATTGTTTCTGTAAATAATAAAGTAATTATTATAAATACAGTATGTACAAAATCTAATTATTAGTCTTACCTGTAAATAATAAAGAAACAACATTCAAAGCTATTATGCACAAGGTTGTCTTATGATTATATTACAATACAAAGTTTTGTTTCAACTACCACGTTTTCTCTCAATTAGTTCTTTATTGACATATGTGAATTTAATCTAGCCTACTTTCTCTCCTCATATATATCGGCGATCTAATTTACTGACCTATTTCCTATTTCCTTAGATAAATATTTCAACACTACTTTGTTGCTTACAGAATTGGACGTACAGGCCGCATGGGTAACCTAGGTCTCGCTACATCGTTCTTTAATGACCGAAATAGAAATCTATCTAGTGGTATGGTGGACCTCTTAGTCGAGTCAAAACAGGAATATCCCACTTGGTTGGAAAGTGTAGCAGCAGATGGAAGGGCACCGAGCGCGAGTAGACGAGGTGGAAAAGGTAGATATGGTGGTAGTGGTGGAAGCAGTTTTGGTAGTAGAGATTACCGTCAGCAATCTGGAGGAGGTAGTCAAAGAGGCCAAAGATCTGGTGGCGGAGGCGGTTACGGAAACAATGGATACGGAAACGGAGGTGAGTTGAATCAATGAAAAGTTGGATTTTTTCGTAATTATTTTATTTTTCAACAAAACCGTTGCCTAGTTAAATGCTGTTTAGTCACAAATAATGTCGTTGCTGTGCTCCTATCCCATTTTCTTATTGTTTATTTGAAGATACTACACTACATGAATTATTACCGCGGTGAGTTTTCTCGCTCCTTGAATCTGTTCATCGGTCGCAGCGGTAGAATTTTCCAGATATTTCTGCACCTGCACCGAGACTCTGAACTAAATGAAATCGTTAACTTTCTACAGTAAATATCCAGATATCCAACGGTCTTGGGATCAACTGAATGACAAACTGTGGTCAAAGTGCGGGGAAGGTAACATATTCTTCCGAATGTACACCACTGGATCAAAAATTGAAAAATATTTTTCCATCAAAATATGCCCTTTTACGTTTAAAAAAAACCTGCCAAAT
Organism: Galerucella pusilla; assembly: GCA_910591695.1. NCBI lineage: Eukaryota > Metazoa > Arthropoda > Insecta > Coleoptera > Chrysomelidae > Galerucella > Galerucella pusilla. Next base: position 1,901 of record CAJUYI010000598.1, on the reverse strand, counting down.
GTCAAATCAATTTATTCATCCATTTTAAAGTTATCGAATTAAAACTTTCAATTTTTGAAAACTTTAACACCCTGTAATTCGAAAAGTAAAGAGGCTGTACCTCTTAATCCTTATATCATTTTGTCCAATTTTACGAGGAGTATCTACATGCAAACGTTGTAGGTGTCATTTGAAAACACCCTGTATTTTTCAAAAGTACCCAAATTTGAAATTTTTCGAACCTTGAAAAATTCATATCTTTGGAAATATCAACTTGATCGTGAAAAGTCATGGGACCTTTTTTATTGGTATTTCAATAAAGAATATAAAAAAAATTTGTCCGGTTGAAAAATAACAATTCCTTGCAATTGTTTAAACAATTTCGGTTTAAACAATATGGCACTGGGTTGCCCCATGGCAACATGCATTTATATCATCAGTAGAACAATTTGAAAAGGATCGCATAAAAAAATTGAGATGGAAATAGTTTTCGGTACTCATGCGCCGATTCCTCCTAGACTAAGAAGCCCGTATTCGACCTACGCGTCGCTCGACGAGAATTTTCGCGAGAGCTCTTTGACAGTATTGGAGTTGGTTTCATTCATGTGTCTTGTAACTAGTGCCAATATATTTACAATGGTGTTGAATAATAAAGCGTTGTACAACGCTTGCGCTTTGCTACTATACATTAGGCAAGTTGCATGCAAAGCACATATTTTATTCATTATACATATGCAACACTTTGTTGGACACAACTATATAATAGGCATATTGCGGGTGGGGGCGCTCTGACAAAAACCTAAAAATTTAAAAATTTTCATTATGCCCATGAAAATTTCCATGTTCGACTCTATCGGAATCTATTATTAGAAAAAATTAAAAGTCAATATAGAGGGCGCCACAAGTGGCGCCAAATTTTGAGGTTAGGTCAAAAATTTCACTAATGTAGCTATATGCCATACCGACTGATACCTAAAAACACCATACGTAGCTTCCACTATCAATTCGGGGTCATAGTTGGGGCGATTTTGGGGAGGGTCAATGATCCAAAAAAAAATTTTGCCTTATAGGCGCCCCAAACGAGGAAGATTCCCAAAATTATTTTTGTTCCGAGTTGATATCCTGGCGGGTCTTGAACCCCAAAAAAAGTTTGGTTAGGTTAGGTAAATTTTTGGACAAAGAGAGTTCGATACCCCCCTTTAGGTTTTTCGACTCCTACTTATTTTTGACCAAACCTGTATATTTTTTCAGGTTGACCCCCCCTTTTTATGCTATCTATAGACTCGTACGATTTTTACGATAGCTCAAATAATAAAAAAGCTTGTACCGCCGAGTCCCTAGAACTCTGAACGGGCAGGCGCGGTGGTGGGGGGCGTAATTTTTTGGCTGCCGAAAAACTTGTATGAATTTCATTTTGGGGTCTCAATTTTTCATGTCAGTCAATTTAACATTGTAAACCCATTTTCAACTGCTTTTAGTTATGTAAGGCACTGTTTCGTAGACTTCCTTGGTTTTTCATGCATATTAAATATTTTTTACATTTGTTTTTGTTCATCAGCTGATTTTACAGACAATTTAAGTTACGTTGATTGCTACCCGATTGCAAGTGGCGCTAGTTTTATGACGTAAAAGTGCATCTTGACAGCAACCAGCAATTGCGACGCGACCGCGACGCGACCACCTTACAGAATATCAAATTTTGCGACTGATTGCGCGACCGTTGTGCAACGGTTGCTAGTTGCAAAATAATTGTTGTTTTTACAGAATAAGCCTGCGGAAGTCGCCATTTGCAACACCCTAATTATGACTCGTATGTGAAGTTGACGTTGACTGACGTAGATTTTTCACGTCGTTTTTTGGTGTTTAAGGTGTAAAGACATACAGATAACGTAATTTCTTATGGAACCTTCCTGGATTACACA
>CAJUYI010000597.1:81965-116399 GCA_910591695.1 Galerucella pusilla | reverse complement strand
AAAAGTCGCCAACATATGCCGGGGGTGAATTTTTCAATCGGTTACCAGATGATATCAAACAAATAAACCATCTCAAGAAATTTGATGAATTTGGTAGGTGGCGTAACATCTCTTAATTCCTCACCTAATTTTGGATCTTTTTGTATTTCAAACTTTGAAAATGTAATTTTTTATTTTATTTTATTTTATTTTATTTCATTTATATTCTTGTTTATACCAAATGTTTTTTATATGCTTTTGTCTGTATACATTTTAATTATAATTTTAACTTTAATTGTTTTAACTATAGTCTTATACTGTGTCTGACTTATGTCAAATGTGTATGATGGTAATGTCACCCCAAAATAAATACATACAAGGTGACGATATTGTTCTCGCCTTATTAATTCAGTTTTTTTAGCATTTTAAAACACAAAAGAACCACACTGTATGTAAAAAATAGATATTATACCAGTAGTTCATCATTTCTCGAAAAGGTGAATGTTTTTGTAAATTCGTATACATCGGTTGAGTTCGGTACATTTGTATTTCCTCTAATTCGCATATTTGTTGATTGGAATACGTTTCTTCAATGATCGGATATGCCGTACTTGTTTCAACGTGAAAAGCAAACCCTCCTCGTCTAACGAGATCTAAACCTTCAGCGGGCGAATAGAAACCCGAATTGTTGTTGCTGTTTTTTATTTTCAATTCGAACAATTCGATGGCATCTGGATCAGTGGTTTGCTAAAATTGAATAACATTTAGTTATAGCACCAGCTTCTCTATGATGTTTTGGTACAAAAATGTATGACCTTGAGAGATCCACGACTGAGAAAATGATCAAGGCTATATAATTGGTCGACACAGTTAAACATGACGAGTTTCTTATTATAAAAATGGCTCCATTCTGACGCGTGCATATAAAAAAGCATCGGAAGCTTTGCTTCTGGTTAAACTCTTGTGTATTCTTTGAACACTTACTATGAAATAATTCCTGTCGATTAAAATATCCTCGACTCCGACCTGGAGTGAGCTGCCCGATAAATCTTTTAAATTGAAGATGGTTCTAGGTGGATCCAACAGCAAATACGAGACTATACTGGCCGAATAAAATTGATAAATCAAAATGCAAAACATAAATATGAAAATAGCAAGAATGCGGCTACTGATTAAAAACGGATTACAAGTGGCACCTGAAAAATTCAATATAAGTATAAACTATACAGGGTGTCCCACGACGATTAAGACAAGTAATATATCAGAATTGGGTAGTAGTAGATAATTATAATTTTGGGGATGTAAATTAGAGCAAATGTTGCATCTTTTCTAGTTATTGTGTTACCCAATGAGTTATTTGTTTTTGGCCACGTGACGTCGCAATCGAAATTATCAATGGGACAACCTGTATATTTGTCCATTTCTGTGCTCCTGCCGATAAAACAAAAGGGTACAAGCATAAATTTTGCTATTGGTGGGAATGGACGCTTTATCAGGTCTTCTAACACCTTGCATGCCTTTACGTCATTGAGATGGCTGTCCCATGGAGTGACGTCAATTGTTTACGTTCTTATTCGTGTATCACGCTCTGAGTTCTTGTGACCTTATTTGTTTCTGAAAGCTTTAAAAATGGATAAAGCCGAAAAAAAAAACTTTTGATTCCAAGTATTGCATTGTTTCATAGTAGAAATCAACGTCTATTAAAACTCCAGACAAAATATTTGTTACTTTACCTGGTGGCGCAAGAAAAAATACACTTAAGATAAGGGCATTATGGTTGCAAGCTATGCGTCGAAACAAAGACGATATTTCGACAAATACTACTACCTACTTTTGTTTGTGAAGACCATTTCAATGTAATTTTTATTCTTAAATAGTTTGAGGTTATGTACCTACAGGTCTTAGGAATCAACCACAAAAACATTATTTTCTTACGACCACATATCGAAATATGGTTGGTATATATTATATATAATACATAACAAGAAAAGATGCAACATTTGCTCTAATTTACTTCCCCAAAATTACTACTGCCCAATTCTGATATAATACTTGTCTCAATCGTTGGTGGACACCCTGTATAAACGAGGTATTTTAGAATCTCTTACCCTGCATGCAAAATGCACCCATGACGAAGAGCACGAGAAAGCTCCAAGAAGTATCCGTTAATCCTATACGCTTTTTCTTATCCAATAAAAATAATTCACTTGAAAAAACGATTTTCATCAATATCAAAACAACTAGAAACATGATGATAATAAGAATCCATACATTCACCTCTAGAGGTCTTAAAAATATTTCGTAAGATGTAGCAGTCACTTTTGGTCTTTGATAAATAAAACAAGATCTGAAAATTTTTGGACGTGGATAATTTTTTCAGACTCTAAATTATTGGATTTACCTCAATATCCAATTTCCGTATCCGTAATCGACGAATGGCATCCTGTCTAATTTGAATAATAATGGAGAACTTCCAAAATCGACTAATTTTCTTTCTAACAAACTGACTAGTCCATCAAATTTACCATCTGGTTGAATGTATCCCCAAGAATCAGTTCTTTCTATTGATAAACTAAAAATATAAACTGACTTTATTTACGTAACAACTACCTTATGATATCCCTAAAAAGCATTTTAACGATCGTGTAGGCTCAATCCCTTAAGAGATGGGATGGAACTAAAGGATGCAGTCTTGCCAGGATCAACCTGGAAGCTGGCGTCGAAGAAATATTTGGCGATGACCAGGAAAACCTACGTTTAACAGTAGGATTGCTGACTGGCCACTGTACAGAGTTATTGTCAATAAGAGAGTGTGTGTTCTGTGGGTCTTTGCCTACACCTGTCGATATAAAGGAGATCCTAGTGACCTGTCCACCTTCCTGTATAAGAAAAACTATACCAAAGAACAAGATTAAAAAAACAATATCGCTGCATGTGTGTATCTGGCGCTTATCACTAGGAGGAAAAAATATAAAATCAAGAATCAGAAATGAAAAGCATATACGTAAATGCAACTTACCATTCACATTGAATGCACTTTAAAAAAAAAGTTTGAGGTAAACCTCTCACAAAAAATTAAAATTAACCTTATCGTTTCATGGTTCACAGGAAAAAGAAAGCTTATTCATACTACTGGCTATTAAATTGAACCATGCGATGAGCAACGGACATACGTTGCGTATCTCTTTCCTGTTCACATGCTCCGCTTCGAGAAAGAATTTACATATTGGTAGTGTGTTCTTAATTCCTCTCTCTATTGGAGAGAAGAATTGAAATATTTGACTAATATCAGTGTATACTGATCCTCACCAACGGAGATTATCCGTCGCACATTAAATGTAAAAATTTGCCTTTCAGCGATGATCGATGCTACAGGTTCTCGACGAGAATCACATGATGGTAAGGAAAAAGGACTGGCTACTGCCGTCCGGTAGATATTTAAATATTCCAATGATAGTGGAAAAATATAACGTTACAGAAGGACAGGATGGCCTAAAGGCCTCGTTGGACAATTTCACACTCACTTTTTGCACTTGTTGCATGAATAACCATTTTTTAATATCTGTAATATTTTATATTTTTTGAAGTTGACGGGAGATTTTCAATAATTATCCCCCCTCGGTTTAAATGAGATTTGGTGAGATTCCATTGGACCTCTCCCCCCCTATTCTGAGCTCACGTAAATAATGGATGCCCCCTTAGGTCTCAGTGAATGTCAACCCAAAATACATACATACTTGAAATTATAAATTTGTTGGCAATTTTGAATAGTGACCGATTGAAAGCGATGCATGGAGTCTAATCTTCTGTCTTCATCGCTTCCAAGGTAATCATCTAACGAAGTTGTCAGCTGCGGGATCTAAAAGTTGTACTTGGTTATTATTGTTTTTTTTTTGGAAAAATCTAGAAAAAATCTTACCACTATGGCGGATTTAAAACTGACACCAGTCATATTTTTTCTCGTCCAGTATTTATTTCCCAAGTTTGTAATATTATATGACCCTTCCTCTTCTATATTATAAACACCTATTTTTTGGATTTTAATTTCACCTCCATGTTCGGCGGCAGGATTGTAAACATCAAATATGATAAACGATTTATTTTTTTCGTTGTATGAATTTAACGGTACCAGATGCATGTCGGAATTGATATTTAATTTTAAAGTACTCAATTTTTTTGTTATATTTTTAAAATTGGCAGTTACTAGCCAATTGTAAGTTTCGTAGAAATATTGTTTGTCGCAATTCTGAAAATTTTGTCAAAAAATTTACCTTTTTCTACACCCATGCACGTAAACGTCAAAGATGGATAACGGTAAGGTTTAGGTATAGGAAAGTATACATGAATTATTTTTTACCCCTGAATGCATTAAAATGGAAAAAACCATGTGATTCTATTTAAGAAAATAAAGAAATTTGATATTTATGAAGTTAAACTTTAAACACTTTTTATACAAACCCTGTATAGAATGAAAAAATTTTCAACATAGATTCAAATACGTCAAACCTTGCTAAAAGCAACCGAACAGAAACCATTTTCATATCTTCAAGGGTATCCTCGTAAAAAAATAATTTACAAGGGTCTGCAACGGTCAAAATTTTTACAAAAAAGTTAATAACTCAAAAAGTATGCATTCTTCGAAAAAAAGTTCTCAGACAAAACTATACTAAAATTTTACGTAGATTTTAAAAATGTATTAATATACAGGGTGTTCTATTCAAAATAACAAAGTTGCAGTCGACTTCCGGTAGAACCGGAAGTCAACCATCTTTGAAAATATTTTAGTTAAAAAGATCGTATCTGAAAACCCAAACGTAGAAATTTTCATGATTTTACTATAAGTATTTTGCCATATACAGATAGTTCTATTAATAGTGCAACATTTAAATGTTAAAGATCCATAGTGAGCGTATAATTTTATCCCACGGTAAAAACTGTTTAAATGAATAATATCTATCATATCATGCACGGTGCGTTTATTTACGTACTAGTTATTTGGTCTATTTACAAACATTTAGTCAATTGAAAAACATAATAAAAGCTTCTTGCATTTAGTGCAATACATTTTAGATTAAGATCCATGCCCCTAAATGTCGGTAACACATTATCATGCACCTAAATGTCGGCAACATATTATACAATTTCACAAAAAGCGTTACACGAGTTGTAATTCCATTAGGAACTCGTGAAAACCTGGGTGCGTAACAACTGTTTTTACGTAATATACTTTTATGTTACCCCGTTAATTTTTAAATTCCAATTTTCGCAGTCTGTATCCAACACAACCCCTAATTTGGTTTGTGTTCTGAGCAAAAGGTTCTCAAATGTCGTTTGTGTAATATTTACACTGCTTATCTTATATTGAAGATAATTCTTCATTAAGCATTTTGATAAAATTATCGTCTCTGAAAAAAAAAAACGCGTAATCTTCAGACAATGCTTGGTAGAATAAGAATAGCAGACAGTGATCAGAATAGAAGACCCTTGCTATGGAAGGCAAGCATTTACCCATCGTACCCAAGGAATACAACAAATGAATAGGTCAATAATGCCGTCCAAAACTTTAACTTTAACAGTGGGTGAGTGTATCAATGTTACGGTAGCCTGGGTACCGGGGCATGAAGGTCGTAAGGCAACGAAAAAGCGGATGAAATGACCAAACAAGGTTAATCAATGCCATTCGTTGGGCCGGTACCATTCTGCGGCGTTGCCAAAAACCATAACAAGTATGGAAACAAAGAAGTGGGTCGCCCACAAATCTCTGAAATGGTGGAGGAAATCACCAGGACAGAGGCAAGCGTATTAGAACACTCGCCAAAATTTACAGCAGTTCTGATGGCCAAAGATAGGAAAACTGTCAAAGCTGTAGTGGGTCTATTAAAGGGGCATTTAAACCTTATGGGATTGACAAAGTAAGATACAGGGTGTACCAACCTTACGACAAACTTCGGTATATGGGTTATTTTAAACATGTCCATATCTTTTGAAGGACTCTGTATAACGTGGCAAAACCTTATATCAAAAGCTTCAAAAAAATGTAACCAATCCGAATTCGGTATAATATACAGGGATTCCCATTTGAAAAATCATATGTTTGGTTTGTAACGGAGTTATGCAGCACTCTGTATAGTTCGATATAATTTCAAAATATGGACCTTCAGCACATCTACTATTTTTGTTAATAACATTTTTTGATATCCCTTAAAATAACCCATATACCGAAGTTTGTCGTAAGATTGGTACACCCTGTATGTGCAGGTTTTGTCACCTAGAAGAAGAAACGGAAGAATACGGTGCGACAGCCTGGCAAATGTGCGGTTTTTTGCATTAGGCGAAGAAAAGCCATTGGCAGAGAGCTATATGAAAGGTTCCAGTGTAGGATTTACAAATTTTCAAGGTATAGGCTTAATAGTTTTTGCCGCCGTGGGAAGAGGGGCATATTTTTTACAATTTCGCTCTTTTCACTCATAAAAAGTGTGGGCAAAGAACGCAGAGGCGAGAGGCCGATTACTGGTTGAGGGGCGGCGAACTAGCTGCTTTACTCTAGAATATGGAAGTTTGCTACTCTCGGAATGTGCAATGACAAGTGGGAGAGAAAAGTCACCGACAAAATTTGTTGCAGACTTCTATCTGTAAGACATCAGAAAACCGTCATAGAAAAATCTTTTTGATTTCTATGAGGTAAAAAAAAAATTCATTCCTCAAATTTGCCGCCCCCAAAATCTGCCGCCCTAGGCTCGAGCCTACTCAGCCTGCTGGTAAATCCGCCACTGAAAGGTTCAGTCTCCACACTAATAGATTTTTTAAAAAGAGTCAGGCTGGAGAATGTAATTTTGTAGAGTTTAGAGAATCACAGTAGATCTGAAAAGGTCGCAGTGGAATAGCCCAAAAGCCATCTCATAAAATCTAATCTAATTTATACAAACCTTTTGGTTTCAAACATGTGAAAATTGTGCCTTTTGTAATAAATTTGGCTTTGCTAAAATTCACTACAATATTACAATTCAAATAACCAGATACTGTATAATCAAATAATAACGTGTATGTTAAAAAAAATTTAAAGTTCATTTCGAGATCTGGATAGTTTGAGAACTTTGCTTTAACTACATAAAAAGAACGTTGTATTTCAAGAAAATTATTATTGTTCCAATTGCTAACAGATTATGATAATGGGTAGGTATATCAAATATTGAAGTGAGTAATCTGAGCTCTTTTTATTTTGTTAAAAGATTCACAATACGAATTACCTACAAATGTATCTAATGGATATTTTAATGAAAAATGACAGGAGTATGAAGCTTAAAATTTCATTCTATATTAACTTAGTAAAATTATGTTCCACATTATGAGTTAATAATTTACAAATTACACGGATAAGGATAGGCATAAATCAAAATGAAAACCTCAAACCACTAAACGGTAGTGCGTATTATATTATTTGACCTAATAGTTAATCAAATTGCCCGATCCCCAATAGTACATTGTTTACCGGGTAGGAAAAGCTTAACATTCCTGGACGACTGTGAAGATTGCTAAGTCGAGGCGCAAGCCGAGACTTAGCAACACAGAGTCCAGGAATGTGGCTTTTCCTACGAGGTAAACATACTATTTTTCCGCAAATCGTTTAAAATTCGACAGATATTGATTGATTTAAAAAAAAACGCGATAATTTTATTCCCAAATAAATGGTGCTTTGAAATTCCTAATAAAATTACTTGGGTTACTATGGAAACGTATTGAGGTTGAATTGTCAAACTTGACGCTTATGAATTCAATTGCTGGTGTTCTCGGAAGTAAAATGATAAGTGATGATGAAATTTCCATTCCTGGGACTCCTCCAGAGCTGGTTGAGGCAGTGAATACTGCTTCATTAGAATTATTGCCAAAGAAATCAAGAGAAAAGTACGAAAATGCATACAGACGTTTTATGGATTATCGCATGAGTAAAAATACGAGTTCTTTCTCAGAAAATGTTGTAGTGGCATACTTCCTAGACCTTTGTTTAAAGATGAAATCTTCAACATTATGGGCCAATTATTCAATGCTGAAGTCAACCCTTGCACTTAAACACAATGTAGATATATCTACATACTCAAAACTTCGTTCTTTATTGAAACGGCAAGCTCAAGGTTATAGGGCAAAGAAATCTAAGATTTTAACGAAGGAAGAAATTGAAAAATTTATCCAGGAAGCTCCAGATAAAGAAAATTTAATGATTAAGGTAATTTACAAGGTTTTAATTTCTATTTAGATTATAGCTTTATTTATTTTTTAGGTGGCTGTAATATTTGGTATTTCTGGGGCCTGTAGAATGGATGAGTTAGTCCGAATGACTGTACACGATATAGAAGACTTAGAATCTAAGCTTTTAATCAGCATACCTGATTCGAAAACCAACAAACCAAGATCATTTGTAATTAATCAGATCTACTTGAATGTTTATCGAAAGTATGTTTCGTTAAGACCAGAAAATATGAACAGTGACCGATTTTTCTTTAAATATCAAAGCGGAAAGGGTTGTAGACAGGTGGTAGGAATTCATCAATTTAGAAAAATGCCCAAAATAGTTGCTACTTATTTGAACTTGGTAAATCCGACAGAATATACTGGTCACTGCTTTCGTCGGTCTTCTGCAACAATATTGGTTGACTCTGGTGCCGACATAACTAGTTTAAAGAGGCATGGCGGATGGAAGTCATCAAACGTTGCTGAAGGATATATCGAAGAATCGCTTAACAATAAGGTTGAGGTGGCAAATAAAATTTTCACAGTACAAAATATTCAACAAAATGACCCTACCACCCTGCATGTTGTCCAAAATGTTTCTCATAGTTCTAAGAGTGTTCCTCCAATGTTCAATAATTGTACTAACTGTCAAATTACTGTAAATATAACAAATTGATCTTAAAAATGTATTCAGCAATGACTTGATGTTTTCAAAATATAAATTAATTCCTTATAAGCAATGTGTTTTCAATCATTTATGTAGAACACTAACAACTGTACGGAAATATCATTTCCTTACAGTAAGGAAATGACATTTCCTTACAGTGAGGAAGTCCTGACTTTTTCTTCAAGAAATTTTGACAAGAATGTCAAAATTTCCTAGCGATTTGCGGAAAATTATTTTTCTTAACTCTTTTTTAAATCTGAGTTATAATATTATATTACATATTGAGGTGGGAAGAGTTTCCTTACTGTCGAGAGGTTAGATAATTATCTCGAGACAGAAATTAAACTTCCTACCGAGGTTTGTATACTATTTTATCTACAACCCTCATATCCCGATCAAAATTAATAAATCATTGTTTCTTTCCGGAAACATCTTAAATATTACATTTGACAACTGTCATCAATATAAATAAATGTCAGATAAAGTCGGATGGATATTAAGTACGCGAATAATAAATTAAGAAGAATGTCCTCTGAAGAAGAATTGACGGATTTTACCCCTCCAGAAATAGGTATTATAATATTTATCAATGTGTTATATTTTTAAATATAAAAAACATTAATCTAAAATAGTTAATATTTACGATCACCCTATTTTAAAGGGTGGGAAGTATTTTAGTTTGGCAGAAAATGTATACCTCAACAGGTAATTCATAGTCGTGGATAAAGTATAGTATTCTACTCGCATATAATGGCTATTATCCACTCAGGTGTTTATGTCACATAAACGCACCTTCATGAATAATAGCCATCATTATATGCTTGTTGAATAATATACTATAATTTTCTACGTAATTTTTCTTTATATATTATTTGATTAAATTTATTTTTTATATAGGGTGTCTTCAAATGACACTTACAACGTTTGCATGTAAATACCTCTCGTAAAATTGGACAAAATGACATAAGGATTGAGGGGTCCTGCCTATTTACCTTTCGAAATATGAGTGTTTAAGTTATGTAAAATTGATTGTTTTATCGTAAAATTGGACAAAATGATATAAGGATTGAGAGGTCCTACCTATTTACTTTTCGAAATACGAAGTTATGCAAAATTTATTGTTTGAATTTGATAACTTTAAAATGGATGAATAAATTGATTTGACATTTGGCAGGTAGTTTTTAAATGTAAAAGAGCATATTTTGATGGAAAAATATGTTTCAATTCTTGATCCAGTGGTGTACATTTGTAAGAGTATTTCACCTTTCCCTTTCCATCTTTACGCCACTGGCATTTGAAGCTATTTTCATTTTATTTTGTATTCCTCAATGGTTTTCACGTGAAAAACGAATAACCTTTACATATCCAAAAATTTGTAGTTTTCAAGATATTTAATAATAAATAAAAAAAATTTTTTTTAATAACCACCAAACTACTGATGTTTGGAATATGTAACAGAAGCTAATTTTTGAAATAGCAATGCATATAAAACATTCGGATAAGATTGTTTGGAAATGTATGTCTAAACTTGTGATTTTATGAACAAAAGAATTAAGCAGCCAACAGCTCATACAAGAGATGATTTTTTCTATTTTTTTTGTTAATAAAATCACAAGATTGGATAAATATTTTCAAACAATCTTCCCCGAATGTTTTAGAAGCATTGCTGTTTCATAAACTTTCCTGTTCCATATTCCAACCATAAGTACCTGGTAGTTATTGAAAAAAATAAAAGAAATTTTTTTTTAAATTAATTATTAAAAAGTGATCTTATGCAGACTTCACTAAATCATTAAATATCTTGAAAAATACAAACTTTTTGATATGTAAAGGTTATTCGTTTATCACGTGAAAACCATTGAATAATACAAAATTGAATTAAAATTACTTCAAAAGTCAGAGGCGTAAAAAATGGGAGGGGAAAGGTAACATATCCTTCCAAATGTACACCACTGGATCAAGAATTGAAAAATGTTTTTCCATCAAAATATGCCCTTCTACATTTAAAAACAACCTGCCAAATGTCAAATCAATTTATTCATCCATTTTAAAGTCATCAAATTAAAACATTTAAATTTTCATAACTTCAACACCCCGTATTTCGAAAACTAAATAGGCTGGACCCCTCAATCCTTATATCATTTTTTTCAATTTTACGAGAGGTATTTACATGCAAACGATGTAAGAGTCATTTGAAAACACCCTGTATAATAACCAGCAGAACTAACTAAATAATTTAAATATCTTCTGTATGTTCCTTGTGGCATTAGTTATTCTTTTTATTTTTTTATCACGACGTTTCGGTAGCGTTCCAGCTACCGTTGTCAAGATGAATTATTTTTTTAAACAAATTTTGGTCCCTATCTGACACAACCAAAATATATGACAACTAGACCAAATTTGGACACAAAAATATCCTCTTGCTGGGGTTACTATTAGAGTAAGATACCAGAACGATAAAACAAAACTTATTTTCAAATAAAAGAAATGTTAGGTTCTCAGTAGCATCTCGTGTGCTTTGAATAACTGTGTGTTTGTGAAGCTAGCCTAAGGGCACCTGGGCAAGTATCAGATGAGAAAGGAAACTAAAAATAAGAGTTACTTCACTTAAAGTATGTCTGATTTTTATATATGCTTTGTAGAATAATATTCTAAAGTAGTATCATAAGTGTCACACTTTCCATGGAACAAAACTTTTGTCAGACGCTTTAAAGCTCCACAAAAAATAAATTAACTTTAATTATTTTCACATGTCTGACTTTCAGATATTATGTTATTAAGGCACCTATTACCAGTCATTACAATTGGTCTGACTAACGAAATATTTGCCTTGATAACATATTTGAAAGACAGACATGTAAAAATATATAAAGTTAATTTATTTCTTGTGGAGCTATAAAGCGTCTGACAAAAGTTTCGGTCCAAGGAAAATGTCTGACACTTATGATACTGCTTTAGAATATTATTCTACAAAACATATAAAAATCAGATATACTTTAAGTGAAGTAACTCTTATTTTTAGTTACCTTTTTCACCTGATACCTATGCCCAGGTGCCATTAGGCTAGCTATACAAACACACAGGTATTCAAAGTACACGAGATGCTACTGAGAACCTAACATTTTATCTATTTGAAAATAAGTTATGTCTTATAGCTCTGGGATCTTGGAATATGTATATATTTTTTATAAGAATATTAAACGTAAATCATCCTATACAAAAAATTGTAAACAGCAAAAACATGTCAGGCATACTTTTCAAATAACAAAAAATAGAAAATAAATTTATGAAATTAGAAAAATTATTCTTTTGATACATAAAATAAAATAAAAAATATTACTTATTATTTTGAAATTTTAAAAGAGAAAATTTTGAAAAAACTGTCTAAAATCTAATATTGATTCCCAACACTGAAAATAATGAAATGAACATTTTTTACGACTCTAATCTTTGTAATTTCCCATAAAATTATTTCTATTTTTGTCTCATTCGTTACTATCTCCTACCTTTAGCCAAAGATGAGAGGTAAAATCTGTAACAAAAGAAAGCAAATTTAAGTCAAATGTATTGCTTGAAAACAAACAAGGAAAAACATTTAAAATATTTATTATTGAATTAAATTGAGCTTAGAGTATATTTGGACTACTACAGAAGTTCTGTAAGTTCCTTGTGGCACTTATTATTTTTTCTCTCATTTTTTGGGAATCAAACCAATATAATGTTTTTTATTTTTTATTTCGACGTTTCGGTAGCGTTCCAGCTACCGTTGTCAAGATTAACTAATGATAAAATAATTTTCGTACTTCCGGGCCTAAAGTGACAACTTCACTCCCTTGTGACAGGTACTAAAGTGTCACATTTAATCCCTCCGGGATTAAATATTGACGAAACTCCCGGAACGATTAAATCACAAACAAACGAATTTAAAGGATATTTTATTGAAAAATATAATTAATTAGAATGGTAATTAACGTTAATATTCAAATTAATATTGTGACAGTTCGTCATATTGACCAGTCTTTCCTGGGTTAATGCAGCAGGTAACTGACGAGTAACAGATAGGATAATTAATAAAATCATACCGGAAGTACGAAAAGTATCGTATATACCTTGCGACTGAAGTACATTTAATCCTTCAGGTAAATTATGGCCCTCCCTGCGGTCGGGCCATAAACTTTACCTTCAGGATTAAATGTACTACTTCAGTCCCGCGGTATATAATATACTATTAGCAGCCGATTCCATAGGCGCACCTACCTGATGTGCCGGTTTGAACCCTATTTATAGTAATCATTATTGTCATAACAGGTAAAAATAATTATGCCGAGAATTCCGGGAACAATTAATACACAATGTTACTTCAGGTTGTTACGAAAAAGGTAGGTAGGTAGGTAGGTACCTCTACTTATTGGTATAAAACTGTGAGTCATTTTAAGAGCGAACAACCTAATGCGAGTATTCTAGGACACACATTTGGGTAATTTTTGAAAATGGAGAGTCTTTCAGGATTTATTCCAGTTAAGCGAGCTGCGAAATCAGCGCTAAGCATTAGTGAAAAGATTATTGTGCTTAATGTATTTAATGCACTTAGATATCAAAAAAGTGCAATAAGTATCGATTCTACAGTGGAACTTTGTTCAAAGATGACAGGTATTGGAAAAGCAACCATCTACAGGCTGATGCGGGAAGAAAAGACAGGAACCGTGACGCCACCAAAACCATCTCCAGGAAGGCGAACAATACCGATCGATGAGGACGAAAAGGCCATCATAAGACGAAAGGTGCATTCATTCTATTTCAATAAGGAGATCCCTACTTTGGATAGAGTTTTAGGGGCAGTAAAAGAAGACTTTCCTGCAATCAAGAGAGATAAACTATGGAAAGTTCTAAGAGAAATGAATTTTAGATGGGAAAAACATAGTCGGAAGTCTCATTTGTTCGAAAAAGATGAAATAGTGTGTTGGAGACGTAATTATTTGAGAAAAATAAGACAATTTCGCAATGAAAACAAAACAATTTTCTATTTGGACGAAACATGGCTGAACGAAGGCTACACAGTTGGAAAAATATGGACAGACAAAAATGTGACTTCTCACCGGCAAGCATTTTTAGACGGTCTATCAACAGGAATAAATCCGCCCTCTGGAAAAGGAAAACGATTAATTATAACTCACATCGGTAGCTCCAATGGCTTTTTAGAAGGTGGACTATTATCATTCCAATCAGTTCGTACAGGCGATTACCACGAGGATATGAATGCTGATGTTTTTGAGGAGTATTTCGAACAAATGATAGAGCTGATTCCACCTGGCTCCGTCATTGTGTTAGATAACGCTCCGTATCACTCCAGAAGATTGGAGAAGATGCCTACAACTGCTTGGCGAAAAGCAAAAATTATCGAGTGGCTTGTGGAGAAACAAATACAATTTGAGGACAATATGGTTAAAAAGGAGTTGCTATCAATTGTAAACACCCATAAACATCGGTTTCAAAAATATGTTGTTGACGAAATGGCCAAAAAACAAAATATAATAGTGCTTCGGCTCCCCCCCTACCATTGCGAATTAAATCCGATCGAACTGGTATGGGCTCATGTGAAAGGTTATGTGGCTAGAAAAAATACCACTTATAAAATGAGTGATGTTCAAAAACTCTTTTAAGAAGCGCTTCAAGAAGTCAACGCGGGGAAGTGGCAAAGATGTATAGAGCCTGTAATAAAGGAGGAGGAAAAAATGTGGCAATTGGATAGTTTACTGGAGAAAACGGTCGAACCACTTATTATCAATTTAGGGGAAGAAGACAGTCCCTCAGATATTTCATTTTCTGATGATGATTAATTTAAAGCGAAGAAATGTAATGACTTACTATAAATTTTATAGAATTTCAAATAGAAACATTTTTCCAAATTTACTTGTTTATTGGTTGCTTTATTGTTATTAGTATTATATTTATTCAAATACAAGGGTAACAAATTATGCCACACATCCGAATGTTCACTAAATTATATAATTATTGTGTTTAATATAAACTTAAACCCACCCGAAAGCACGTGCATGAGTGCAAAACATCACAGGTAGAATCCTACCGCTTATTGTTCGAGCCTCGGGTTAAGCTTTGTATTCGACGCCCTTATCAGATCTATAGGAATGGAGAGTTTAATAAATGCAAAAGGGTCTATACTTTCAATGTATATACTATTTAAAACTTGGCAATTTAGGTGGACCACTTTGTATACGTGTTTGACGGATTTTAATGATTTATTACTATCAACCAATTTCAAATCGAGTATAGTGCCATCTAAGACAATAAAAAACAAAAAAGTACATGTCATGTGCCAGTTTACAAAACATGTTCATACAAAATGTCATTATACTTATTTTTAGCAGTTAAAAGTAAAAGTATCACTTACATTTTTACCGAATCATCTTCATCCCAACACCATTTGGACTGCAATACCATTTGAACTGCGCCATTATTACCATTAACCATCACTAAAAAACCGAATTCGACCATTTCCATTTACCGGCCGGCGATTGCCACCACATTTACCACAGACCTTACAAGCATACATCACATAAATTTCCCTATATATGATACAGCCTCTAGGTCCACTACGTTAGAGCAACGTCGAGCCAGTATCGGTGTTTAGCTTGTTTTTTATAGGGTAGCTCAAAACTCTATAAAAACCGGTTGCATGTCTCATTTAAAATAGATTACATTTTAGAGTACTGTATAAAAATACACATCTCATGTTGTAATTTACTAAATTAAATAATTCATACAATTCGATCAGTATAGGGTAGATGAGCGTAACCCAACAGTCTCGTCCACGAAGCATAAGAAAACCTTCATTATCAAAAAAATTTATATTTATTAATAGTTTAATTTTGAAAAAAAAATTGATAAGCAAAGTACCACAACACTTGGAGAGCAGTCCAAGTAATTTGGGCACAATTAAGTGTCTTAAAAATATAAAAATAAATTTATAGTGATTGAGTTGAAGGTACAAAGATTGTCAAACACTTCAGGTCTTTATTGTACTCCAAGGAAAGATATGTGATCAGATATATTATATTTTAAACACACACATGGATTTGAAAATTTGTGATAAAAAAGAATATTTATGATGTTACAGTATACACCATTGTCTATTTCAATAAAAAAATATGCAAAAATTGAAAATATGACGAATTGGAAACACCCATAATAATAATAATAAGTTGTCAATTCTTGTGAGTTGTCTGGAAGATTTCGTTGTATATACCTAGTGCTTTCTGGAAGTGTCTAAATAAATAAATGTTTTGAATTTGGAAAAGAAATTCTAGGATCCTAAAAATAATGCCGAGTTATAAAAATATTAATTTTTCTTATATTATTTGATTAAATTTATTTTTTATATTTAATAATAAGCTAGACTAACTAAATAATTTAAATTAGATAATAAATTTGAGAACTTAAGATATTGATATTTTCAAGTAATTTTTTTTATCCGATTTTTTTATTATTTCTATTTTAATTTAAAAAAATATTAACTTGTGTCTGATTGTTGCCCTATATTGACTTCCAGAACGTTGCACCAGGAATCCTTTGTTCTTCTGTACCTAAATAATAATTTTTAAGTTGTCTGGAGCAATCGGTTTTCTAACAAAATTATTAATAATACTACTGACTAAATAAATGTTTTAAATTAGAAAAAAAAATGGGGGGGTATAAAAAAAATTTCAGAATCTCAAATTTTGGAAAATATTAATTTTTCTTTTTATATTATTTGATAAAATTTTATTTATTTTATTTCCATATTTAATATATAATATAATATGCTAGAATAAATAAATGTTTAAAATCTAGGCAGAAATTTGAAGCTAATTATTTAAAATATTAAAATATTTCTGAAACTATTGTGAAAAAAGTCATTTTTAATTTGATAAAATTTATATTTAATTAAATTATATTTATTTATTGCTTTAATGATTTTAATGATTCGCTCACAGACGCTGAAAAAAAAAGAAACATACAAAATACACATAAAAATATCCTCTTGCTGGGGTGTTTCCAATATTTATAAAATTATTAAAAATGAATCATCCTATGTGAAAAATTCTAAGCAAAAAACATTTCAGCATACTTTTTAAATGACAAAAATAGAAAATATATTTATATAATTAAAAAAAATTATTCTATTGTTAGATAAAATCAAAAAAAAGGTTAATTATTATTATTATTATAAGTTTATAAGGGAAAATTTTTGAAAAAAACTGCTTTAAATTTAAATTAATTAACACTGAATATAATAAAATGAATATTTCTAATCTCTGTAATTACTCCTAAATTATTATTATCAAAATTACTATTTCTATTTTTGTCATTTCTCACCACAATCTCCTACCTTTAGGCATATCGCTTTTCTTGAGCTGAAACGAAGCGAGGTAAAATCTGTAACAAAAGAAAACAAATATAAGTCATACGTATTGTTTGAAAAAAAAAACAAGAATAATATTTAACTTCTCCATTATTATCACATTTAAGAAATTTGTCAGTTTTAATTTCATGATCTAAGATTATCAGAATATCAGACACTGATTGGAGATTCAACAGCATTCAGCTTAAACTATAATTTAAAAATATTTTGAAACATACAGGGTGTTCCAATAAAGTGTAGCGTATCAAAGTTATATTTTTTCTTTATTGCATTTTCTTATTACCACTGAAAAATATAATACTCGTTCATAATGGTTCCCTAAATACAGAGGGTTTCGAGGTATGCTGACTTTTTTAAAAATGTGAACATTTCGAAAAAAATTAATAATTCATTGGTATAACAAACTCTAGCAAATTTTCTCTTACATCTAAATAGTTGGACATTCGTTGAATGTATTCCACGATTGAGTACTAAATATCTCTTTACAGGGTGTTCAGAATTTCCAGTTTTATTATTAGATCATTCAAAGTGTAGTATCAGGCTTATTTCAAATGGAACACCCTATATTTTAATAATTCATAATATTCAAAAAAATGTCCTCGAAAAGGGACATTTTTTTGAATATGTTGAACTATTGAAATACAGGGTGTTCCATTCAAAATAAACCTGATACTGCACAT
Source organism: Galerucella pusilla (assembly GCA_910591695.1). Taxonomy (NCBI): domain Eukaryota; kingdom Metazoa; phylum Arthropoda; class Insecta; order Coleoptera; family Chrysomelidae; genus Galerucella; species Galerucella pusilla. The sequence goes on along the minus strand of CAJUYI010000597.1, from coordinate 98,428 downwards.
TGAATGATCTAATAATAAAACTGAAAATTCTGAACACCCTGTAAAGAGATATTTAGTACTCAATCGTGGAATACATTCCACGAATGTCCAACCATTCAGATGTAAGAGAAAGTTTGCTTGAATTTGTTATATCAATGAATTATTAATTTTTTTCGAAATGTTCACATTTTTAAAAAAGTCAGCATAACTCGGAACCCTCTGTATTTAGGTATAGGGAACCATCAAGAAGGAGTATCTTATTTCTCAAGGACAATCAGCTGGAGTAAAATTTGTGGTATAAAAATATTTTTCGAAAAATTTATATTTTCTGCGATATTTGTCCGGTACCGGACTTTTGCCTAACTCTGTACATAAGTAGTTCTGTGGTGTGGCCACAGATCACCTGCAGAGTGGTGACATTTTGATAACAATTTATAACCTCACATTATCTGTTCTTATGATGGTTAGTTAGAGGTTGTTTGTTTATAACCTGATGATGGAATTAACTGAAACTAGTTGCTAACCATCTGATTTAAAATTAATTATACATTGTAGTTTGACTTCGGGTTTCTTTGAAAACCTTCCTTCAACTTATTAATTACACTTAAAATGTGTCTGTCTCAACTGAGACACTCTGTACGTGATAAAATTATATTATTTATACATTATTTTTAGTTGGGAGCACAAGTAGGAAAAGAAAACAGCTGTACCATCTCAGAATTTACCTCTTTCTTAGATAGCTACAAAGAAAATTAAGATTCCACTTGTGATGATGGTAATTAATTGTAGAATTTAGTGATGCTTGTGATCAATCGAACTATTTCGAAGACTATTATTTAATGAATGTAAAAAGAAACAGTCCTTAAAAACAATAACAGATAATGGAAAAGTTAGGGCTACGAAAGTGAGGTTTTAAAACATTTTTTAATTTCACTTCCAAACATTTTCCGAACACATTAAAATTAGATAAGCTCTGTGTATAATATGAGTGGTATGGTGCTAGTTTGTGTGACATTGGGTGGTTTTCAGTGAACTACCTAGATATTTAGAATCCCATGCAATGTAAAATGAATATTGACACATGATTGATGAAGTTATAGAAAGAAAAAAATATAAAAATAGCTATAAATTCATTGTATCCAAAATAATATCAACCAATATCATACTTTGGAAACATGTATTGAATACTACCTTCCACACATACAAAATTATTGGATATTATTCAACAAAAATGCTAAAGAGAAATGAACATCTCGATTAATCAAATATGTAATGCGAAACCCTTGTTAGAATCAAATCATTACCCCACATTGAATTTTAACATATTTCGATTTTTGTCGAAATAATTAACCTTTAGAACCATTTTATATTAAACTACTCTTATGGGTGAACAGAAAGATACTCTTCGTTAGATTGTATTTTGATAGCATATAAGCTCATACCTACCTACCTATCATAACTAAGTATCTGATATAGGTATTATGGGTATCAAGAAATATTTTAAAATGACATTATGCTAGGTTTCATATATATCAGTTACTTGTTAATTTATATCAATTTCTATAATTTATACTCCCAGTAATGCAAATCTTATCTAGGTACACATAATTGGAAAAGAAGCTATGTCAAGAGCAATTCAAAATTAAGCAAATCTTAAATTCCTACCTTTCCTAAATGATTCCTAAATAATTTAAAAGATATTCCTTTCATCTAGTATAAGTAATTAAATTAACAAAAAATATACAGCAAAGCTTTTATAATATTATTTTTAAAGAAAAATGATTCCTAAACAATTTAAACGATATTCCTTTCATCTGTTATAAGTAATTAATTCATTTTTGATGTTTTAAAAACCACCAGTGAATTTATACACTTGTAGAAAATCAAAATTCAATTTTTAGTTATATAACAATTTGAAATTACTAATTTTTTTAAATAAAAAATTACCCAGTACTACATAACCAGTATAATAACAATAAAAAGTATTTAAATATTGTAAAATAATCATAAAAATCTATTATTTTTACCTGAATTACATTAAAAATATGCAGCTTCACTTAACACGCACTATTTAAACCACCAGACAGACGCACAAAATTGGTCAAATTGAGCAATTCTTTGTGAAGCCTTGTATTCTTGGAATCGCTTTTTCTAGGGTAAAAACAATTGCCGGATCGCAATAATGCGTTTTTATTGGGCCTGGTATCGGCGGCCATCATTGTATCAGCTAGTCAATTGTTATTATATGAAAACGATAAGTATTTATACAGGGAGGAACGTAAATAACTAATTTTATAAAATGTAATATTTTAATTTGGCGTTGATTAAAGCGAGTAAATTTGAAATTTGGAACGGCGTCTACGATTTTTATAATTTGTATTCAAGATAATTTCAAATAATAAGTTTAATATAATATAATTTAAATTTTATTTGATATTTTTTTAAGAAGATTAAATGGCAATATTTTCTTATAACTCTATTTCAATTTGTAATTATAATCGAAATAACTTTAATTTGAGAAAAGTCGATTACTTTTACTGTTTGATTCAACTCTAATAGGTAGGTAATAATTGGCAGTAAAAAGATTGTTCAGTTCTAAACGTACCTTTCTATCGCTTGTGAATTTGAAGATATTTGCAGAAAAAATGGGCCAGAAAGTACCAAGTAACCCGGTTTATTTGTCAATGAGAGTGTAGGTACATTCGCTAACCTATAGATTTTAAATTTCTGATTCTCCGCGTTTCACCATAATGTAATCATGGTTGCCTACCCTACAGCTAATTGTGAAATGTAATCATGGTGGCCTACTTATAGGTAAGTCGAATTATGGCATACTTTGAATTCTGTACACAGGACCGGATTCAGCAACAGTAAAATTTGGCAAGAATTTTATTTTAAAATCTACACGAAAGAGATCCAATTATTGGGAATAACTGCAGTTGTTTTACCAAATATTGAATGGTTTCCATGTAATTTATACAATTTAAATCCTTCTCGATTCTTTGGTAATGCGAATTTTTTCCCTAAAGACGGATCGGAATGCGGTTTTTTGCATTCGCTTCGGAAAATTATTTGTAAAAAATGTACCTACTTTGTTCCCATTACAAATCGGGAATTGCATCGCTGCAGTCAAAAATGCATGCCAGAAATGCATAAATGTAAAAACTCTGTAAATAAGAGTCAGAACTGGCTCAAATCGGGTACCCGGGGGTTTTCGAGGTCACTGATCACGATTATGATGTTGAAATTGACCTCCCGGATACCTGGGGCTCAGGAACGCTGATGAACCTCGTATCCGTGGGACTCTCGGGGGGAACGAAAAAAACTCCGAGCCCGGGGGTTTTTCGGGTGGCTGAATTCAAATATGGCATCGGCGAACACCCCCCGGACACCTGGTGCCTCCGAACCTCGACCTGGACATCATCCCCGAGAGCTTTCTTGACAATATCGACAAAAACAGTCCGGAAATTATTGAAGGCGTGTTTTTTGAGGCGCGAAACCACGATTTAACATCGAAAACGACATTCCCACCACCACCAGAGCTTTTACACTATTCTTATAGACCAAGGAGGTCAATTTGGATATATAACTACTCAAGAGGGAGTTAATCAAAATATAGCCACATCGTTCTAATATATTTGATGTAATTGGTTTATTTAATTACTTTTAATTCTACATAAAAATCCTACGTTTTTCAAAAACGAAGACCTCATAATATTGGACCATAACGAATTAGTGAATAAACTTGTTTAGTCCATCTCTATTTTCACAATTAAGAGTACGATATTGAGGAAATGATTGGTTTTTCCATGAAGTATTTAATATTCGTTTGTGCTACATACTAGTTTTATAGTAAAGAACCAAATAGTATGTTTTCGTGTAGCAAAAATATTGTACAATAAATACCCAAGGCAAATAGGTACTTTAGGAACGAGCAAATACTGTACTACAATCTCCTCAACTATTTACTATTTAAAAAATGTATTTTTCCGTAATAAATGGTAAGTAAAAAAAAACCGAATTTAGCAAACCGAAAAATAAAGGCGATCCAAGCTCTGGTACTATAACGGTGGGATCATTGTGCAATGAACACTCCCGTACCAATAATACCAGAATACCAGTTATCGACAGTAGCTCGTTGTGTTAATACGTTGACAAATTAATTGAAATATGTGAGAAGTTAAAAGATAAAAAACAACATTATAGATGCGATCGGAAGTAATGCCCAATGCTATATTACCAAGAACAATTTTTGATAATGACGATGAGAAGAAAAACAATTTGCAAGTGCAAAGTGAACAAAAAAATCAGGTAAACAAGTTGATATAATTAGAATTGTCAAACGTCGTATTTGAAGTAAATAAATATTAATAGGCCAGTCGATATGGGTCATTTTAGACCAAAAGTACAAGTAATTAGCGATACGGCTGATACCTTGAAGTATGTGTAGATTAATATAAAAAAAAAAGTTTACCAGTCTATCGATTTCCCAAATTAGAAAAAAAATCGAAAAATAAACCAGAGCGCTCGGGAAAACTCCAGAAATCCACAAAAATCGCCTCTTGGAAAAAACATTATTCAAAAAAATACGGGCGAATTATTGGTAGCATTGTTTCGGAATAAGAAAGTATGGCTGAAATAACTCTTAATAAAAATAATATGAATAAATCCATGGAAGCATTAAAAAATCTAGCAAAGACGAATTTTGGCCTGGTTTTCCAATGACCCAGGAGCACAAATTGAGTGGATAAAAACACGCCTTAGTAGCCACAGATCCCTTCTTTCACCCGCACTTTGATTCATTAAAAAATATTGATTTTCACGCGAGTTATTAAAAAATTAGTAATTTACTTGGGGACGTCAAGCCCTCAGAGCGTGCTCTCTATAAGCCGGCCTGGAGCTCAATTTTGGGTCGGCGTTCGGGCCATTTATCTCGAAAACTATCTAATTTTTCGAAAAAATGCTAGGGATCATTTTTGTGGGTAAGGAACTGCTCTTTATTTTTCGTCTGAAGAAAAATTCTCCAGTGGTCAAATATCGGCAGATATCGCGGGAAAACGGATTTTCTGGAATTTCAGAGCCATTTTCCCACCCTTCCACAATGATCAGGTACCTGACATTTTGGGAATTTAATGTGCCTACCATAACCAGCAAGTTAAAAAAAAATTGCTCTTGCTGGACCAGTTGCCCATGTTGACACCTTCGTTTACTGGACTTTAATTTGTATTTTAACTAAAAAAAATTGCTATAGCAATGATCAGTTATTGTATTCTCATGATTGATGACTGTTTTTATTGTTTGGTGAAACTTGGCTTCAATTGTCATGTTTATACGACTTAAGTATGCGTATTGATGGACGTGAGAGCATCATTTGTACAGAGTGTCTCATAATTTGCGGTGTTTCAGGTGGAATGCATCAGCATATCATCGATCCAAGAAGCGAATAACGACGAAGATGAAGAAGACGGATACAGTGACGATTGTGGATATGAAAATGCAATTGTCGTAAACGATCAACCGCATCTTCCCCATTTCGGTAGTGTGAATGTAGTTAACTCAAATGACGTTCATTTCGGTAATAGAACAGTGTACAAAGGACCCGTAACCATAAAACAATTTGTATATCCGAAAGGTGATGCACTTAGTGATATTAGTGGTTTAAATAATTGTAATTACAAATCTAATGATGGCATTGACAATAAAGGTTTTGTGAAAGAGCAGGATGTTACGACAAAATCAACGAGAGAGGAGAGAGTGCAAAAGACTAATGATAGAACAGCTATTAATCGGATTAGAAAAGGTAATTATGATTTTAAATAGAAAGTTATAAAATTAGTGATAAGTAAGTCTGTCTTATTCAACTTACGGATTTTATGTGGAAGTTATGATTGAAAGGCAATAAAAGAAAATAAAAACGGTGAGTATGTTTTTGTTGAATCGTATGACCCACATGATAAGACTGTATTTGACTTTATCTTATTTTTATAGCTGGGTGTTTACTCTTGTCACAGACATCTAAAAACATTGTTTAATAATCTTTTTATTACAAAAAACTTCATGGTATATAAAGATTCACAGCTTCGACCTTCGTCTCATTAGATCCGGAATATGTACATTGTATATAAAAAAGCCATGTGTTTTCTATATTAATTTAAACGGAACTTCAAACAATGTATATTGAAAAATTCTTAGCCTACTATAGAACCAAAATATTTTATTACTCAACATTGTCCTCTTAATTGGATATGTTACCGTGAAAGACCGAAATCTGGTGAATGTCGAGATACACCGGTGAATGTCAACATTCTCAACGTTGCTTGACGTATGTCCGAAATATCGTTGACATTTCATTATTTCTAACTTACACCGGCGATTGTCGACATTCAGGATGCACTCATGGTGTATTTTAAAAAGAATTTCTTTTTTTTTAAATAAAAAAAATCCATTGGTCTTTATTTATTAATATAATATGGGAAAAGGACTTTGTTGAACTCAAAACAAACAGTAAAACATAAAAATATAAAATGAAATATAAAAATTAAGAGCAATATCTTATTTATTGCAACAACTTAAGCTACAGTGGCACAAATGCAAATGCAAATGCACAAAAGTTCCTTGCTTTTACAGCTGCATTTAGTGGTGGAACACTTCCTTTTGCAGTTACAACGTGTTTAGCCTTGCCCTCCACTTTTTGAATTAGCAGAAGCTGCTTCTCTTAGCGACATTTCTTTTGTAGAAACTTCGTCCATGGAAAGTAACTTTTCTTTACAAATTACGAACTGATTACGGGTGAAAAGCTGCTTCAAGGTACCATTTTTGTTTAGCTAATCTATAATAGTGTGAATCCTCTATTCCAACAACAACCGCTAACACATTTCGAGGGTCTGTACGACCACGGTCGACATCAGGGACTTGAATTCTTACGGTATCACCAATTTGGGCAGGAGGAAACTTTTTTTTTGAGGTTCGCAACATTTTTGTTGCTTGAAGTAGAAGATTCTCTTTTGCAGCTACTCTTTTTAAAGAAATTAGCTCGTGTTGTTCAGTCAGTGCTTGAGATGAAGACGTGTCAGGTTGCTGGTCAGTCAGTGCTTGAGATGAAGACGTGCCGGGGATGGAACCGTCTAAAAACTTGTCGCGACCTGCAGTCTCCGAGATCCACCGGACCTCATTTGTGTTTGTCGATATATACCGGTGAAAGTCCGAATGTATAATAGAATTAAGAAATGTTCGGACTTTCACCAAGGCATTTTTTTCAGTTGAGGAAAGAGATGATAGTCAGACGGAGCTTAATCTGGTGAATAAGGGGGGTGTTCTAGTAATTCAAACCCTAAATAACGAATTGTTTGCGTGGCAATTTAAATTTAATTTATTACGTAACTCTAGTTTACTTTTTTGACGTCCAACTTCACACTGCTACTTCTTATGAGTTATTGTTCGTTGTTATGGTAACGCAATATTTTGTTTATGCATGGAACTTGTCTAGGCTAACTAGATACTAATACTACCTCCTACATACTTACATACCATTACATTTTTTGCTATTAATCTTCACATGTCGACTATTAGCTCGATAAGAGAAGTTGAAAATAAATAAACATATCGTATCCAAATACCAGTATATAGGTATCACGCTTTAGCATGTTAATTATCATTATTGATGGCTTCCACATTTTTATGACTATTTTTTTTTATCAGGTGGAAAATGGATTAAGGCATTTCCTTTTAAAAACCCTAAACAGACTATGTTGTTGATGGCCCTTTTGTTAGTGTCTATAACAACAATTACGGCAATTTTAATTTGGCGATACCCTATAAAGTCCGTTCCATTGGAAACCGTGGATGGCAATGTGATAACCGAAGGGGAAGAGGACAGAGATCGACCAGTTGATTACCAATCAGGTAATTTTCTGCTAATATCTAACTATCACGGTTCATGAGATACAGTCTGGTGACAGACAGATAGACAGACAGACAGAAAGACAGACAGGCAGACAGACAGACAGAAAGACAGACAGACAGACAGACAGAAAGACAGACAGACAGACAGACACAAATCAATTAGACTTTGAATTCCAGTTTTTGTTAAATGGCTGTTTGATTTTTTCTGGCCACCCAGTATAACAATAACAAAAATTATGACTAGTTATTTTAAATTTTATATGTATTTTTAAAATGAATAAAGCATATCACGTAGTTGTTATAAGCTAATAAGTAAACAGGTTTTTGTTTCATCTCAAGGTCTTTCATCTCGTTTCCATTTTATAAAAATATATATTTGTTGTGTTGTGAAATACTATTAGTCCAGTGAATGAAGATACAAAGCTCCTGAAAAGTCTCTAAAAGATTCACTTTGGGCTCAGTTTGTAGGTCAATGCAGGTGTTTTTAAACGAGAAAAAACTTAACGCGATCTCGTATCTTAAAATAAAATTCAAATTTCAATGCACTTTCCGACCACACCCCGAGGATTTCCGAACGCTACCGATGATACGTGTGATGTCATATCTCTTGTGTTTACTTATGTCAATATGGCCGGTATTGCATAAGGTTATGTGTAGTTGTGTGTTTATATTGTATTTTAATCAACTATTAATTGCTTCATCGACGTAAAAATATCATTTATATGTTTGTTTGAGACCATTACGTGTTTGTGTGTGCTTTTTTTTATTTCTAAAAGTCAACGTAAAGTGGAAAATGGACATAAATATTCGATATTTCCAAGGATATTTTAAAACTTTTGGAAGAATATATTTTATTTACTAGTTCAGTGTTCAGTGACGATTCTTTTATATTTTGTGAGTAAAGATATGGCTAGCGAAGGTTTTGTGAAAGCACAAACTGATAACTTGCCCAAAGTAGACTCGTTTATGCTGCTTGAATTTATGAAGTCAAACAGCTGCTTTAATGCAGAGGAAATAAGATGAGTTAAAGCATTATCGTAAGTACGATTTAAACTATGTTTTATTTATATAATATATACCAACAATATTTCGATGTGTGGTCGTAAGAAAATGATGTTTTTATGGTTGATTCCTAGACATATAGGTAAATAACCTCAAACTCTTCAAGAATAAAAATTACCAGCATAGAAGTAGGTACTTACATTAAAATGGTCTTCACAAACAAAAGTAATACCCTTCTCTTAAGTGTATTTTTGCCTGCGCCACCAGGTAAAGTAACAAATATTTTGTCTGGAGTTTTAATAGACGTTGATTTACACACTGGAACAATGCAATACTTGGAATACAAAGTTTTTTTCCGGCTTTATCCATTTTTAAAGCTTTCAGAAACAAATAAGGTCACAAGAACTCAGAGCGTGATACACGAATAAGAACGTAAACAAATGACGTCACTCCATGGCGCATATTGGCGAACTCTCAAATTTTATGATTTTTAAATTGTCAATTTTTTGCATAGACTGCAGAATTCCTACAGGCAGGGCAGCTGAAATGAGGAGACTTTTAGTTCTCATTATCTCGATAACTATCGAATTTTCGAAAAAAATGATGGGAACCACTTTTGTAGATAAAAAGACGATCTTCATTTTTTATCTGAAGAAAAATTCTCTAATTCGCATATTTAGCTAGATATTAGCGAGAAGCCCGTTTTCCAGGGTTTATCGGGTCATGACCTACAAATTGAGCGACTTTTCAGGAGCTTTCGATATTTTCAAGTGTTCAGTTACATGGTCCATTTACTGTGGCATTTTATATTATTCTCATATCTATCTATATTATTTATTTCAGATGGCTACGCGGCTCTCAGTAAAAAAGTACGTATAGTTAGCAGACTGAACTGGTTGGCGCAACCTCCTACAAGCCCTATAGACAAATTAAACACTCCAGTTCCTTTGGTGATTATTCAACATACAGCCACGGATTCTTGTACATCTCAAGCAGCCTGCGTTTTACAAACTCGTACCATACAAACGTTCCACATAGAAAGCAGATCATGGAGCGACATTGCTTATAACTTCATTATTGGAGGAGATGGAGCTGTCTATGAAGGAAGAGGTTGGACGGGAGTTGGAGCTCATACGTTTTCATATAATAATATCAGTGTAGGAATTGCTTTTATTGGAACGTTTAATACTGAGCCACCTGATGAAAAAATGATAAACGCTTTTAATAATCTTGTAACGACCGGAGTTAACCTCAAATATTTGAAGCCTGATTATAAAATTTTAGCTGCCAGGCAGCTTTCTGGAACGGAGAGTCCGGGAAAAGCTTTTTACGATATTATTAAGACATGGTCACACTGGACGAACAAACTGAGTTGATTTTAAATAGCACGAAGTGCAATTTTTAAATCATTAGTAATGCTGTAATTCAATAAAGTTTTTTTTATTTAAATAGTTTTTTTTTCTGCGACGTGAAAAAAATTTGACATTTTATCTCTGTTGACAGGTAACAAAATATAACTTTAAAAAAATCTAACGGTGTAAGGTCTGGCGAGCTAGCTGGCCCCTCAATAGTACCTCTTCGTCCAATCCATTTATTGGGGAAGATTTCATCTAAATAAGTTATTACCATTAAAGCATAATGGGGTGTTGCCCCGTCTTGCTGGAATCAAACATTTTCATTCGGTAAGCTAGGATCTATTGCGTTGGGATATAAGTTTGTCAACGCAGGAATAACTTCATTTCTAAGCGTATTTGAAATATTTTTCAGCTGTCAAATTTCCATCTATAAATATAGTACCAATAATATGGTCGCCTATGATACCGGCCCAAACGTTCACCTTTTGAGGGTACTGAGTATGTGTCTCACGCATCCAATTAGGATTCTCTGCTGACCAATATCTACAGTTCTGTCGGTTTACCTCTCCATTCAATGTGAATGTTGATTCGTCAGAAAAAAGAATGGTACCAAGAGCTATCTCATTTCTGTTCAGCTTATTCATCAATCTTTCGCAGAAATCCATTCTACGATCTGGATCGTCTTCTGTTAACTCCTGCACAAAAGTTAATTTGTAGGGATGAAGTTTTTCTTTATGAAGACTTCTTAGAACAGTTGTATGACTAACATTATTTTCACGAGCAATTTGACGTGTACTTGAAGTTGGATTCTCTTCGACACTTAACAAAATATCCACTTTCATATCATCTTCAACGAAGTGTGGTTTTATTTTCAATGGTTTCACATGTCCAAGTTCTCTGGATTGTGCATGAATTTTAGGCACAGTACTTTGTGAAATATTAGGCAATTCGGGATACCTGTGATTAAATAAGTTTGCCACTTCAACTTGACTTCTGCAGTTATCCCCGTACTCGATCATCATTAAAATCTCAATTCGGTGAGTCTCAGTTAAATATTTCATTGTTATGTCAACAAGGAAAGAGTGTTTGACAAAGATTTTACTTTTTCAGTATAAACTGTCATAAACACATCAACAACTGACAGAATAGAAAACAATCCACAATATTTACCGATTTTGTCTAATTATTTGCGTTTTTAGGCAATTTTTAGGTATTTATGATAAAATCCATGGGCGTAGCAGGTTTTGTTTAATATACAAATACGTCTAATAATTATGTAGTTAGTTTAGATTGAAGTATTTTGAAATATCTACATTATTAATGGATCGTAACATACTTTTAATCATTGAATAATTCGACCACACTGTTGATGGAGCTTTTGTTGTTGTGCCAGTTCCGAAAAATAAGCCAATAACACTGTCTCCGAGAAAGAACTACATGTCTTTTTCATTTTCCATTCCTTAAATCTTGAATACGCGATCCGTCTCTGTAGCATCCTACAGGATAACAAAGGATTACAGGAAGGGGAAACTTCTACACTTGCTCCTTTACGTCGTTCAGTTTCATGCGATATTTTTATGCATGAAGAGTATTATTTATATTATCTCGAATTTTCTTATGTAAGTATTCCTATATTTAATTAATATTAAGTTTGCCACTTTTTGTTTTCTTTTGTACTTCAAATGGTAAGAGAGAAAAGTAACAGACAAACATAAAGGTAGATATATTTTAGAATAAAACTCACCTAAAGACATGCATTTTCTAATTAATATATGGACCCTACTAATTCTTTTAAAATCTACAAACTCAAACATTGGATTACGTTGCGATATGATTCCCGAGGGAGTAACATCTCCGAAATTAAAGGATATCAACAGATACAAAATTGAAATATCCGGCAATCCTGAGTACTATATTCCTAAAGAACAATATACAGGTTAGTAGCATGCAGATAGACTATTTTAAAGTATTTTTTCTACGACCACTATCGATTGTCATATTTTGTAGTAATTCTTAAAAGTGCCAAGAAATTGAATGGTTCTCAAAATAGATTTACGCATTTCATTCTCTCTTTAACCAATGAAAAGTTTGAAAAGGACGTTGAATCTGAGTCGACAGTGATAGGATCCATACAGTTATACGGAGACACTTTAACAAAGTTTAGCGACAGTTGCCAGAACGCAGTTGTACAATCTGACTCTCAACCAAAAACTGAAATACAAGTAAGTAATGAGCACTAAGCTCTTGTGTAATCAGTTCCAGAACGGTGGTGGGAATGCCTAGACAAACTCAATGAACTAAGCGAGAACAATATAGTCACCTTACTATGGATTCCAGGACACACTGGAATAGAAGAAAATGAAGTAGCAAAGAGGGGGACTGAAATACCTTTCTGGGGGCCTGAACCCTTATGGTGGTGGGAATGCCTAGACAAACTCAATGAGAACAATATAGTCACCTTAATATGGATTCCAGGACACACTGGAATAGAAGGAAATGAAATAGCAGATGAAGTAGCAAAGAGGGGAATTAAAATACCTTTCTGGGGGCCTGAACCCTTTTGCGACATCAATCCCAATGTAATATTGGGAGAAATAGGTAAAGCCGAGAAAAAGAGAAGATCTGTAGTAGGGCTTATACAATCAAAGACTCTTCTGGGCGACTACAACCTGTTGAGATCAAATGAACGCATAAGTCAAAGTAAAACTGCGCTTAAGAGTTTTAACAGGGACATTGTCGCCTGAATGGGCACCTGAAAAAGCTCAAAATAGTGGAGGAAGAAGAATGTAGATTTTGTAGCATGGAAGGAGAAATCTCCATCCACATAATTTCTAACTGCACAGCACTTCAGAATCCTAGAGCACAGCACCTGGGAGATTACTGGATAGAAGAGGAACATTTACCTATGTTGAAGCCTGCAGATATCCTAAAATTCCTCTGGGAAATAGGACTGAAGGAGCTACAAGTGATGGAAAAAGATGTGTTTTTTTTATATTCTTAATTTTAGATACTTTGGATGTCGCCTTCAAGAATAAACGGTTGTATAAAAATTCGAGCAACAATTGTGGAATCAGTAGACAATTGGTACAGTGAAGATGGTGAATTAACGAAAATTTTATGTGCTGAATCACCAGATAATGACGATATACAGCCTAAAATTCTGAAGCATTGCTGTACATGCGATGAAGCCAAATATGAAGTACTGAATTTGACAGTGTACTTTTAAACAATGTAGATGTTTAATGATAAAATATTTTAGGTAATTTTCGAAGGTTTATGGTCTAGAAATACACACCCGAAAGATTTTCCAACGCAAGGATGATTAACAAGATTCAGTGATATTATTGGAGCTTCTCATACTGTTAATTACACATTTTGGAATTATGGAGGGTTTGCTAGTGAAGGTTTAAGACAGTTAGCCGAGCATGGAAATACCAGAATGTTGGAAAGCGAATTAAAATCCAAGGTTTGCTGCTTTATAAAAAATAGCTGTTTAAAATACAGTGTGGAAGCATCCCTGTAAAATCCGCATTTTTCAACCAATTTTTTTTTGTTAGATTCAGTATATAAAACAGTATTTTAGCAAAAAATTTCATAGCTTAATTACCATTTTCAAGGCCCTCTATGTTAATTTTCCTTAAATATGATTAAACCACTGGATTCAGAATTATCACAAATGTAAACTACTCTCTGCTGCTCATTTCGCGGTTTCAGTGGCGTGCAGAATATTAGGTTAAATCGGATTCATATAAAATTGGCTGCTAACTTCACACCGGTGGCCGAAGCATATGAATCGCTGCTTCGTGAACGAGAGAGAGACCCAGGAGAGAGCACACGCACACAAGCAAGGCACATAACGAAGCAACGTAACATAACGTAACGTAACGGTCAGATCTTTTAACCTGACGTTAAGAACTAAAGTTCCAAAAAAATTAAATCAAAATCGGTTGAGAAATGCGGATTTTACAGGGGTGCTTCCAAACAAAGTGTATATGTATATTTTTTTATCACAGAGTGATCATATCAGAACAATAATTAAAGCAAGAGGTGTGAGCTATCCCAATATTACAGGAAGAACTTTCGCAGTATTTAGAGTTGATAATCGTCATCATCTGATGTCCATCGTTTCCATGATTGATCCATCTCCTGATTGGATCGTAGGAGTATCCGGTCTGGAATTGTGCCTTCGAAATTGCACCTGGATAGAATCCAAGATATTTAATTTGTACCCTTGGGATATCGGAACTGATGACGGCATTACATATTTGGTATATAACTCAACAATTTCTTCTTTTTAACGTGGATCTAATTGGTTCAATTTCAGTCTCCAGATCTGCCGTCTTCTCCTCGACAACCGATTAAAAGATTAAAGAATAATTTTCCGAATGATCCCAGATCACCATTTTTCGACTCTAGCGGTCAACAATTGAAGCCGCTGGCTCGTCTAACCATCTCCAGACAAAGATTGTACGAAAAAATTTGCGATTCAGCTACCATGGAAGATGTTGATGATAATTCCAATAATTGCGAAACTGAACCGTGGTCTGAATGGTCCCCTTGCTCTGTCACTTGTGGTAGAGGTAAATATAGTTTGGCAAGTTTATCTGAAGCTATGGGGCATCGGTAAGAGGCGAGGCATAAATGTCGATATCTGTCATAAACGTAAATGGCGTACGGTACCTATTTTACCAAGTAAAACTAAAAAAACAAAGGACACTGACAGTACCAACGCCACTGGATAAACTGAGGAAGTGAGAGGGAAGAGCAGACGCACGCGCTTGCCAATAAGAAGCCAGCTTTCGATAAAAATCACCAATTATGCCAGAGCTTGAAGAAGCCCATAACAATTTTGGAAAAATGCTCATCTTTCAATATTCATAAATTGAAGAAATAATGTTAAAATAATGAAAATATCCAAGGAAACAAGCACATTAAAGAATTAACGTTTAATCATATTGTATTGTTTATAATAGAAAGTCCCTTTTCTAATTATTATCACTACATACTTATCACTTTAGCTTTTTCATAGTTAAACGTGGCATTATCGAAAGTTTTCGACTGAATTCCTTTCACGGCTTCAGATAACTTTGCCTAAGTATAAATTATGTTTTAACTTATTAAAATTTAATAATTTTCCCGTTCAAGGTGTTAAATATAAACAAAGAAGGTACGTAAATGAAGAAAGCAAATACAATTGTCACAGAAAATTAACCGAGCGAGCGAGTTGCGAAGCAGTACAAAAATATTGTAGAATCGCTCCGATAAGAGAAAGAGTAGATCCGATGTGCGAATTGGGTCCTTGGTTACAATGGTCCAGTTGTAGCGTTACATGTGGTAAAGGAGTTAAAACTAGAGAGAGAAAATTTAAAAATAGACTAGCCGCAAAAACTTGTTCCATTGGAAAATTCAACCCGCCTATTTTACAACAAAATTTAGAATGCAATGGAAAAGGAACATGTGATAAGAAGCCAATAATACAAGTAAGTGGTTCTTCTTTACATACAGGGTGATTCATTACTAATTGGAAATAATTTAGTAGCACATGTGGCCTATGTGCTGTAAGTAGTGATGGGGTACTCGAGTACAAAGAATCGAAATGTACTCGATTCTCATGAGTACTCGTTAGTATTCGAATACTCACTGTGAAGTATTCGAGTACTCTCAGTACTCGAATATGTTTTCATAGAAGGCAAAGATAGACTGTACGGGACAGGGGCGCACTCGATTATTTGAATGAATAACAAAATTTCATTAACATATATTCAATCTTATACTCATGTTACAGAAAACAAATGAAAATAAACTCCAACAAATAAAAATAAAATATCACGACAATAAAGTATAAAGTATCACGTGTCATCCATGTGATACGTTAGTGACTGAGTAAATTGAATATTTTAACCGAGGTCCGAGAAACAAATGGAAAAAATGGGGTGCCAAGATGTGGAATGGAATAATTGAATAAATCTACATCATATCTCATTCAAATTTCATACATTAATTGTGGGAGGTGATTTTTTTTCTTGTACTCGAGTACTCAGTACTCGGTAAATACTCGATTCTTAAAATCTTTCGATTCTGCCCAACACTAGCTGTAAGCCTACACTAACCCTCCCTACTCTACAGATATATATATACATATATATATATATATATATATATATATAATCAAAAAAAAATAGTCGAGTCGATATCTAATTTATTCAGTTCGCATCCTGAGACAGC
>CAJUYI010000597.1:21835-53749 GCA_910591695.1 Galerucella pusilla | reverse complement strand
GATGAAGAGAAAAAGCCGGAATGCATAATGTCCGATTGGACGGCGTATACGCCGTGTAGCTCCATATGCGGATCGAATGCGAGGCAGTTAAAAACTAGGAAAATATTGTATAAACCCCCGGGGGCTACGTGTCCTCCTAGAGTCGATTATAGACCTTGTAATTTACCTTTAGCTTGTACCGATGACGGAAGACCGATATTTTTATAAATTTTATTTATTTTTTGTCACATTAAAATCATAAAAGAAACTGATAATTTTTTTATTTCTAACTCTTCCTTCACCATCCTTGTTTTCGTCTTAAATAATGTAAAAATTGGACTATTATTGGTTAATCGTTCATTTATTTAACATACACACATTGAAATAGACAACCAATTAGACAGAAAATCATTCTCAATTTCCCTTACGCTATAGGCAACCAAACATACACAAAATTATGTATAAATGACCCTTATTAATTTTCTATCAATGTTTGATTACAAATATATTGGAAAGATCTGACCTGAAAGAATCCTTGACACCAATTCTCAATCAGTCCAATTGATTCACGAAGCAGCTTTCCATACCATATACCGATTTCGATTTCGAGTTTAACAATTAAAACTATTTGCTGGTTTTTTGCCGAATCCGGCTCGAAGGACCAAATTTATGTGTGGGAATAAACGAACATTTATCACTCAAACACATAAAGCTTCAATAGCTCTTACTTAACTTGGAAGGTGATTATAAAAATGAAAAATGCAAACATGAATCGTCAAGTCATAAGTGAGATTGACCGTGCAAGAATAGTGGCTTTAGTTGAAGAAGGTAATTCTCAAAGGTTCGTGGCAAACAGAGTTGGCGTTTGGCAAAGTGATGTGACTCGTGTATGGAACCGGTAGAAGGCGTGTTACTAATCAGCGGCAGAACCGCTATATCCACTTAACTATCCGAAGAAGCCCGACCATGGCAATACCAGCACTCCAAAGAGATATGAGACATGCGTTGGGAGTTCAAGTATCGATCTCGACATTACGAAGACGAATACTTGCGACAGGTTTGAGGTGTCGCCGACCAATAAGAGTGCCCAGACTACAACCTGAGCACAGAGTTCGTCGACTACAGTGGGCTCAAGAACACGCGGCCTTGCCTGAAGAATTTTGGAATTCGGTGTTTTTTTCCGACGAGACAAGGATTTGTTTGGTACAAGAAAGATAGCCATCGAATACGTGTGTGGCGGGATCCAACGAGAGTTGCTCAGCTTGCCCATGCTCACCCCGTGCCGCCCTTCAAAGGAGGAAATGCTATGTTTTGGGCTGGTATCAGGTTAAATGATCGCACAGAATTAATTCATGTGGAGGGAACGATGACTGGTGATAGGTATCTCAGAGAGATTCTACATCCTCACGTGAGACTATGGCGCGCAGCTGTTGGCAATTCCTTCGTTTTTATGGACGATAACGCCCGACCTCATCGGACCAGAGCTGTAAATGAGTATCTTGAAACTGAAGGGATCAATCGTTTGAACTGGCCTGTCCTATATCCTGACATGAATCCCATAGAACATGCTTGGGACATGCTTGCCAGGGCAGTGGCAGCACGCAGATATCTACCCAGGAGTGTATACAAGAGCTTGTTCATGCGGCCCAAGAAGAATGGTGAAATATTCCTCAACAGAATATCAATAATTTGGTAAACAGCATGGGCAGGCGACTTCAAGCTTGCATGAATTCTAGAGGTGGAAATACTCTTTATTGAAAGTTCTCATGCAGGTTCTCACTTAACCTTTTCTTTAAAAAGAATCAATTTGTATTTAATTTATTTACAATTTTTTTTTTATTGAAACTAATTATTTGATTAATCTCTGATCCATTTATAATGAACACATTTTTTTTTTCGGAGATTTAGGGTGATGCAAAACTTTTGAATCTATGTGTATATTTAATGGACCACCTGGTAAACAAATGATACCGGGTGTTTCATTGGGAAAGGGCCTAACTTTAACTGGGGGGGGGTGATCTGTTTCAAGGGTAAAATGGGTACCTTCAACATAATATAACATCGGAACTTTTCAACACCAAAAATTACTCCTAAAAGTTCTTTTTCTGTTGTGCTCTTTCAGTATTATTTAAAGTACGACTTGCATAAGCTATTGGATGTTCAATACCATCGCAATCTTGATAAGGGATTGCTCCAAGACCAGTTTCACTAGCATCAGTTTGTATAATAAAAGGTTTAGTAAAATCAGGGCTTGCAAGAATATATAGAAGGAAGACGTTTCTTAATTTCAATAAATGTAGTCCAAGAAATGGATTGACCCTTCTTTCTGCCATGAAGAAGATCAGTGATTGGGAACAAATAGTAGAAAAATCTTTAATAAAACGACGATACCAACCAATAAGATCTATAAGACTATAAATAGCAGAGACTTTCTCGTCATCTGTACGTAAACCATTTTTATCAACAACAAAACCTAAAAATTTAAGGGAATCACGACAAAAATCACATTTTTTAAGATTGACAGTAAGATTGGCTGTTTTTAGCCTAAGATACAATTTTTTTAAGAGTTTCCATATGTAACTCGAAAGTAGGGGTAGCTATGATAATGTCATCTAAATACCAAAAACAATACGGTCGAAGAGAAGGATCTATAACCATGACCATTAGACGAGCCATGGTTTTGGGAGCGTTGATTAAACCATAAGGAGTAGTAACGAATTCAAAAAGTCCTACACCGTATACAGCGAAAGCTGTTTTCGGGCGAGAAGATTCAGACAAAGGTATTTGTAGAAAAGCCTTTTTTAAATCAATAGCCGTCAGAAATTTTGCGTCTCGTAGTTTACTAAGAATAATATCGACTTGCGCCATAGGATATGAATCTGAAACAGTAACCTTATTCAATTTCCGACCATCAAATCATACACGACATCCTCCGGACTTTTTAGGGACAATCCAGAGAGGTGAACACAAGGTTCGATTTTTTATATTCTTTCCAATTATAAAGAGCAATTTTAAAGAAATCTATATACAGGGTGTTGTTTTTAGGATAACGGGTTTTGAAATTTTTTGTTAAGCCGGACCTTCATTATCTTTTTGGAGATGCTTTCGATGGAGTTTCGAGGTCATGGTTATCACGTGTACCAAATTTTTAAATAATATACAGGGTAACTCGGAAGTTATGAGGTTCGAAAGAAATAGGATAAATTTATAAAACACCCTGTATCTCGGTTATGAAGTGAAGAAGACACATTAAATATAGGTTTTTGGAAGCATTAAAGTGATCCCCATCTACAGTTAAAGTTAGGCCCTTTCCCAATGAAACACCCTGTATAAATAGTATATTATTAAAATTTGAGCATTCCGTCAACAGTATTATTATGTCAAGAGAAATGTATAGGATAATGATATTTGTTTCAAACATTCCTTCCATTTAATAGATATAATTTTATGGTATTTTTGAAACAGCTTTTCGGCGTTTATGTGAGTTACACTAAGAAAAAGTATTATTTATCGACAAACCGTACGTTATGGTTAAACCAGATTTTAAATTTAATTGAAATTTATAAAATATATACGAGCTGCCGCCATGCAACAAAAACTACAACTAAAATTTTTCATTTAACTAATAAAAGTATCTTGGATCCATGTTGACACAAACAAAACAAATCTTGTTGCCTTTTTGGTGTAACTTTAATTTTATATTCTAAGACTGATTAATATTGTAATATTGCGCACAAAAAGGAGCTTATTGTCATTTTATATTGTGATTTTATCTTATTAATATGCTTAAATATTACATAATATAAATAAATGTTTACGATTGTTGAAAAAAATACAAAAAAAAGTCCATAAAACGCTTGAATTCCGTCCTTACGCGACTGTACTCAAAGCACATTTTTTTTACATTTGCGTCAGCTTCAAGTATACTGTTGAAGGATCCAAGATATAATAACTAGTATACAGTATGTCCCCCTAAGTTGGAATCACATGGAAAACTTTTTTATTATTAATTTTAGGAAAAAAAAGTTATTATATACTCTGTGGGCCGAAATAAAGGAGTACATTTTTTAATTGAAAATATTTTTTTTGTTTTTTGGGCGATTAATTTTCTTTTCGCAGGGCTAATAACCTAACATGTCCTTGACATGACTGTAAATTTGGAAGCAAAAATAATGTACAGGGTCGGACTAATATGCTTTTTCGGTAGATAAACTATCCAGATCACTTCAGTAAAAAGGAAATTTTCAACAAATAGTAAATAAAAATCTACGAAACAACAAATTTTTGGTGTCTTAGTCAAAAATAAAATATTATGTTAGAAACAAACAAAAAAAAGATATTCAATTAAAAAATGTCCTCCTTTATTTTGGCCCATAGATATTATCCAATTTTGAGGATTTACGTTAATCATACAATTTATTAAAGTAATAAATTCTGAATTTATGTGCATCGGCTTCTGGTTTTGCTATTTGGCATACCAATCAATAGGTGTGCTATATTGTCGTCTATTTAATAATAATCAATACATTTTTATCCTGTATTTAACTGGGAAAATGTATCCCAAGTATCGAAATTTTGATTAATTTCTTGAAAATGCTTCGTAAAACTTATAAGTACCTAATTTTTTTGACTCTTGGATGTTATTTTACGTTAAAAATTTTAATCTAAGTGTTATGAGTCTGTCTTAGTACGAAGATAATAATTATAACGGCAATTTTTTGTCTTATTGTATTTTATATATTAAATAAATAAAAAATAATGTTGCCTTCTTTCCATCTGTGATCTCGTTGAACGAAGAATATAGTCATCATACTTAAACAAATCAATGTGATAAGGGACCATTTCGGCGTTAAAAGGATTGATGAGTACTTGATGTGATTGTGTTCTTCTTACACTTTATCATAAATTAAAAAAAAAAGATTTTGACACTTTTTTTTTGATAAAACTTTTAAGTAGCTTTACGTATAATTTGCTTTTATTAGAAGAATTATAATAATACAGGGTGGTCCGTAAGTAATTGTACATATAAGTACCTATGTACAATTACTTAAGGACCACCCTGTATATTGTGTTATAATATGTATTACGATCTCAAAATTAAATTGGAGCTTACAGTCAGAGATGCAGCACATGTCATTACATAAATATTGGTTTGCTTGTCTAAAAAAGTAATAAATATAACAATTTAATCGATAAAAGACGAGAATTTTTGGTTATATTTTGGAAAAAATGTGTCAAATTTATATATTTTTCGATACTATGCTAACAACAATTCTTTATATCATTGTTTTGGCACGGTATCGATGGATCTTAGTAGCTTTTTAAATTATTTTCAAACACATAATCTATTTTTATTCAAAAATGAACTAAAAAGTTCGTTCTGTTCACCTAAATGTATACCAAATGTAATAATAGTCTATGTTCAATGTAAATTTTTACATCTTAAAAAATATGCTTTGTCCGCAAATTTATCTTGGACAGCATTTCCCTTGACCTTAGTAGTTGTCGATTTTAAGAATCCATTGTAGTTTCTGAAAGGGTTGAATATTTTCATCATTTTTGTGTTACGTAATAAATTAAAAATGGATTTTTCTGATCGATATTTAAATATCATGTTTCTAAATGTTAACTTTAAGATGAACCGTGGATTCAATGTTATTCTGCACACAAAATCTAATCTAAATCTTAAGTACCCAATACAGGGGGATCAACAAAAGTATTTTCGAATATTGAAATAAATTATATTTATTATGATTTATTAAAATATTTGTAATTATACGAAAATGTCAACTGCTTTACTTAAACTGGCACGTGTTTACACCGGCATTTACAGTATGGTATCGGCTTAAAATTAAATATTTTCAACTTTACAGGCCTGTACTGGTAAAAAAGCATATTTATATTGAAATAATCGAAGGCATTCCAATACAAACATATACACAAAATAATAGTATAACTGAATTTAAAATCTAACTATTGAAACTATGTTGTCCATATATATAGGGTGGTATTAAATATAGGTAAATATCATATTTTAAGACTAAATAAAAATATTATTTTTGTATGGAATATTTGCTTTCAACAAAATATAAATGTATATTTGTTTTATAAAAATATTTAATGTATTTTATGTAACCTGATGAGCTTTATATGTTTAAAAATATATACCTATGAACTTGAATGTTGTAACTTTGTATGTGAATGTAGATTTTATAAGTTTTAATAAAAAATATATTTTATTTCTTGTCTTTACCTATGTCCAGTAACAACACCTGAAAATATCGAAACCTCCTGAAAAGTCGCTGACACTTTGGGCTCAATTTCTAAAAAAAAGATAGGACCATTTCTGTAGATATTAAGACGATCTTCATTTTTCGCATATTGAGCCAGATATTAGCGATAGTGATTGCATGTGACATTTAATGAAAATTCCTAGTTCCTAGTCCAATTTTATTTACCAGCTGTATACTTATTATTAATAACTTGCTACCTGTTGCTACCTTCTAGATTGTCAAATTAGAATTTGATAGCAAACGTCAAATATGTGAAGGTTTTTTTGACAATCGACCAAAGATAAACTCGTAGCACTAATTTTGATACTAAATTCCCAACATTACATGTATCAGGTAACAGATTACAAATTAATATAATATACAATATTACCTAATTTAATTTTTTTATAGGAATCATTGTATTCAGTCGCTATATTTTGTATAATTGCTACAGAATTTTGCGAAAGATTTGCATTTTCCGGCTTGAGAAGTAAGCTTAAATTTATCACCCGTCCAAGAGATGTTTTAATTTTATTTTTTTTCAGCTATTCTTTCAATTTACTTACGAAACGTATTGTTATTCTCGGAATGCTCTTCTACAGTTATCTATCACATTTTTATAATGGTATGCTATATTGTTCCGATGGCCGGTGCAATATGTGCTGATGTATATTTTGGACGATACAAGTAAGACATTTTATCATTATTTTTTTGCAACAGCCCCCAAAGCCTCAGCGTGAGACTTTAATACCATTGGACAATCCAAACTTCTACTGAAGGGATGGACTGATGGACACGCTGGGGCAGCTCTTGAACTACCAAGGAGTAGGTTGAGAAAGATAACAGGACTCCTAACAAGGCACTGCTGTGTGAGGAAGCAACTCTACAACCTAGGAAGTTCCCTATGTAGGGGTTGCGACATGACTGACGAAACGTCAGTCCATGTTCTCTTAGAGTGTCCACACTGGGCTGTATTACGCAGGCGAATCTTCGGAGTCCCTTTCATGGCTCCTGGAGACACAAGCAGGCATCCAGGCACAATGGGGGCCAGTGGCCTCAGTGCCGGAACCTTGGCTTGAATTTGTGTAAGTCAAGGCTCGCCTGCACATTTAGTAGTAGTAATACCATGCAAAAAACTTTCTCGGCACCATGTCTGATATTGTTTTGTCTTCCAGAACCATAAGAAATTTTGGAATTGTTTATTTAATAGGACATGTACTTATTTTTTTATCTGCCGTACCTACAGTCGCTGTATTCCCGACGTAAGTAGCATTTAAAACAAAATTACTGCAAATTCTATTGAATCATGTTTTATTGCAGCTTATTTTCGTTTGTGGGCTTGACGTTGATTGCAATCGGAACTGGTGGTATAAAACCATGCGTAGCAGCTTTCGGAGCCGAGCAGTTCAGTTTACCGGCACAAAAAGATTTGCTTGTACACTTCTTCTCCATGTTCTATTTCACTATAAACCTTGGAGGATTCGTCGGTATGATTCTAACGCCGATTCTTAAAAAATTGTCTTGCTTCGGCGACGATACATGCTATGCTTTAGGATTCGGATTCCCAGCTGTACTTATGATTTTATCTATTTGTAAGTATAAAAATATACCTATTCAGGGTGGTTCTTAAGTAATTGTACATAGAAGTACCACATATTATAAAGAGAACAGATACAAATCCCGGTAAAACATCAAACGATTTTCAGCACCGTCGTCAATGACCTTGGACCTTTAACTCGGTATGGCCGCGATGTTGCCAGTTTAAAATATTTTCTGAATTTCTTACCAAATTGTTGTTGTTTCCACTAAATCTTTAAAGCTGCGCCATGAATTAAAACAATAATCATATTAACATTTTATTGGGGCAATATTTTGAAGTGAAGATTCTACTGTACTTCTATGTACAATTTCTTACGGACCACCCTGTATAACTATAGGCATCACATCAAATACAGTAAATTCAGCCAAGTTTAAATAAATTTTCCAGTTTTGTTTGTAATTGGGAGAAATTTTTATAAACTGAAATCGCCGAAAAAGAAATTAATCATCCAGTTTTTGAAATGCGGTTGGGTAAGTGTTTATTAAATCAAGTTTAATAGCAGTAAAAATAAAAATTTAGTATGCATTATCGTCTAGGTTTAAAAGAGAGGAGAGAACAAGTCATTGGTTAGATGTGGCCAAAGCTAAGTTTAACCCACAACTTGTAGATGACATGAAAATCGTATCGAGAATTTTGTTTCTATTTATACCCTTACCGATATTTTGGTCCCTGTTCGATCAACAGGGCTCTAGATGGACGTTTCAAGTGAGTTTTTAAAAAAATTATAATTAAAAAAACTTATTTTTGACTTTAATAGGCGTCCCACATGAACGGTGATATAATGGGAACACTTGTAGCTCCGGACCAAATTCAAGTAGTGAATCCTGCGATGGTCCTTATTATAATCCCTATTCTCGATAGAGTATTCTATCCGTGCTTTTCTAGATACAATTTTTTGCAAAATTCTTTACACCGTATGGCACTTGGAGGTTTAATAGCTGGTAATAAAACGTAATTTCTAAATATGAGCGAAATATTGAAATATCGTTTCAGGTTTGGCTTTTTTTTCTGCCGGCATTTTGGAATTAGTGCTAGAAACTACTTATCCCAATCTTCAGCAAAAAGCTCAAGCTTCTGTTAACATTATTAACACGTTACCGTGCAATCTTAAGGTAAATAACCAACTAGAAAATACTTAAATCGACTATAAGTATAGGCAACCAAACGTACACCTTGCCTATTTTGCTTAGGCGACTATACTATAAGTATAATAGGCAACCTCCAAATACACAGTGCTATCCAAAAGTCCCCCCCCCCTCGTATCTTTTGAACGGCTACACTTACATTAATAAAATTTGGCCCAAACATTGACTTTTTCTGGAAATTGGGTATGTTGTTCACGAAGGGTGTGAGGATTTGTGTCACTCCAATACCTTACATTTTGTGTATTCACTTTTCCATTGAGGCAAAAAGTACTTTCTTCACTAAAATTGTTTTTGTGTAATGTGGGTTTTGACTAATTTTATTTGTCATACATTCACAGAATTCGAGTCTTCTGTCGGGGTCGACATCCGAAAGGTGGTGCACCATTTTTAGCTTGTATGGATGAAATTTATTTTTTGCCAACACTCTCTGTACTGTACTTTTACTTACTTCACAGATAGACGCAACTTTAGTTGAAGAGGAAGTAGGGTTTACTACCATTTCAGCAACTATATCAATTTTTTTATCATCACTAAATGTTGGTCGACCAGATCGTTTGGCATCTTGAACACTACCTGTTGCTTCAAACTTGTGAAGAAGCTCCCTCATATAAGTTCTCGAGATAGGGCGATCTGGGTATCTCTCATTAAATAAACGTTCCGCTTCATGCAGATTCTCTCTAGATTCACCAATTATTAAGATAGCTGCTACTTTGTCGGCTTGAGTACGTACTATTTTGCCCATGTATACTCTTAAACGTCTCGTTAAACAATAATGAAATTAAATATTTAAGCTATTTAGAAAAACTTTGCAAAGCAACAAATACTATTAAATTAAAAACGTCAATTTTTTTGACAACTAACCAGAGGCGGACTGAAAAATCTTCAATATTTAAATGTGAAATAATAATTTTGGTATTTATTTAATTTATCCGTCAAAATTAGTTTAAGCCCAAACAAAATTAATAATGCTATGTAGCCAATGTCGATGCCTTTCAAACGAAATATCACTTGCCATAAGGTCCTATTTAAAATTATTGACCAGAGTGGCACTGTGACGTCATCTATTACTATTAAGTCACCTGTAACCATTCGTAGAGAAGTTTACGACACTTTATTTTCACCCTCCAAATTTTATTAATGTAAGTGTAGCCGTTCAAAAGATACGAGGGGGGAGGGGACTTTTGATTAGCACTGTACAAGTGTACAATGATCCCACAGGTAATAAATCCTTTTAACGAAATTCAAACATTGAATGCTGGACACATATTTAGATTCAATAATATGCTTTGCCCTAACCAAACTAGCTATAAATTGTACATAGAAGCACCATTACAATGTGGAGATATGGAAATGAATAACAACAAATTTGAAATAAGCATGGTTTGTTTTGAGTATCAGGTTTGGGATTTGAAACATTTTTGTAAGAATTGAAAAGCACTTGATATATTTTTCAGATATATTCGATATTCATTGGAATGAATATGCAAAATGGTATTCAATCATTTGTAGTAGATCGAGTAGATTATGAAAAGTCATTAAATGGTTTACCAAGAATTAGGTAATTATTTAAAAAAAAAAAAACATACAGGGTGTCTCAGAATTTTTTAGACAGGCTATAACTCTAAAACGGCTAAAGATAACTTCATAAAATTTAGTGTGCAGCAATTGGACGGATTTTACAATATTGCGAATCCCCTTTTGACGTCAGCGAAATCATTAGCGTAGCTATGATATCATGTCATTATAAAATATCAAAAGCAAATGTGGTCGTGTGACTGCTCATATTAAAGGTCTTTTTATTCTGAATTCAACCATGTAATACACTTAGTATGTTAAAATGTATTAGTTGTGTATTTTCAATCAAAAGGAGTTTAACAAAATAAATAAGAAAGTTTAATAAACAAATTTAATCACATAAAAATCAAGGCAATAATACCATTATTATACAATTGTATACATTGTATATTCTACATATTGTATATCTACTTGAATATTTCATAGCTAATTATTCTTTCTAGAATAATTTACTTAAGAAACTCAAATAATCTTCATAATGTAACAGTTTCTCTGAAGACTCCTACAGGAGCACAAGATATGTACTTTGTGCCCGATTTAGAACATCCTAACGTTGCAGAATCAGCGTACATGGAACTGCCCCAAGGAGTGTAAGTTTCTTGTTTAATATTATGTAGAGTTTCAACTGAGGAAATATACCTTTTAGGTATGAATGTCAAATTAGCAGTTCAGAAGAAAAAGTACTTTACGAAAAGCTTTTTCATTTAGCACTTGGGGGAGTATATTCATTGACAATAAGAGAAAACGATAAAAAAATTGTAGTAAGTATATGTATCTGTGGAGTAGGGAGGGTGAGTGTAGACTCACAGCACTTAGGGCACATGTGACCCTTTGTACATCCTCCCGAGGAGTTGTCCTGCTAGGTCATAGTCCATCCTGTCCTTCACAGGACGGTGGACAGGTCACTTAAGTAGAGGAAAGCCACCAAATATGGAATAGTATCCTAATATGGAATGCCTTCATTTCTCTAAGACTATAAGTATGAAACGCAACACTCGACCATCTTCTGTTTCATTCGGTCTACTGACTATCGCTCCCACACCATCGAGTCAGTTACGCGAATGCTTCACGTGTGGCAGGCGTGTTTTGTTTTGTTGTCGTGCAGAAAATTTTAAAGGTAAGTAATAAACGAGTATTACCAGCTGTTATGTTTGTTTACGTACGTGTTATACTATTTAGTATATCGGCATTATGTTTATTTCACCATTTTGTGATATTTTGTCATTAAAATATTGTGACTTTAAAAAATATTTAGAAGAGTTTGAACTAGTATAAAAATCCAAATATGGACAGTCGTCGGTGGCTAATTATGGAATATTAAATAAAATGCTTGATGTGTGGGCTCTGGGCACATTATGATTGTGCTGGTCCAGAGTTTGGTACTTGGATCTGTGACTTTTGCAAGTAATTATGTAACTTCTTTCATTTATCACAATATATTATATTTATTCAATTGATCACAAAGATATTAATGTCCATTTTTGTTATTGTTATGTTGATTTATGCTTATATTCCATATATGGATACCTATTCCATGTTTGGTTACTCATTTGTGATTTTGTTTTTTGTGTTAGATTTTAATTTGATAACTAATATGTATATTTGATTAACGGCTATTAATTACTACATATAAAAGTATGACTGATTAGTAAAAACATTAAACTGATTTAATTTATATGAAGTTGTTTTTTTATATCCCAAAAACAAAATGGTATTCCATATTTGGTGACTTTCCTCTAAGAAATAATAATTATAATTTTTTATACAGGGTGTTTCATTGGGAATGGGGCTAACTTAAACTGTAGATGGGGATCACTTTCACAATGAAGCACTCTGTATAAATCTTATCGATAAATATATATTGTTACAGTTTGTTAAACTCTTTACAATGGCCGAACCGAATACTGTAAGTATTTTATGGCAGTTACCTCAGTATTTTTTAATATCAGTTGCAGAAATCATGTTTGGAGTGGCAGGTCTAGAGTTTTCGTTTACGCAAGTAAGATTTACGTACAAATTTCAAAATACAGACAAAAAAAAGAACAAATGTATCTATCTACCTATCTATTATAATTCGAATTTGTATTTACATTTAGGTTAAAATCCCCTATCAGATGATAAAGTTTGAATTGCAAAATATTTCTAAATTAGGTAGGTACTTACAAAATAAAGTACGTACTTTTCAATCATGATGATACTTAGACAATTCATCAAATTACATGTCACAATTTAATTGCCTATCATTTATATATTTTATACACTTTAGCAACTAAAAGAAAATAAATCGCCCGAAAAACAAAAAAAAAATTTCAATTTAAAAATGTACTCTTTCATTTCGACCGACAGTGTATATTTATTTATTTATTTTTTAGGCACCCAAAACCATGAAAACTGTAACGATAGCTGGTTGGTATTTGACCGTTGCTGTCGGGAATCTCTTGGTTATTATCATAACCCAATTAAATATATTTCAAAGTCAGGTATTTGTTTTAATAAAATCAATATACAGGGTGAGTCATAACTATTGGAACATAATATATAGACCAAGGGCAGATTGTTTGAACCAAAATAAGGAGATATAGTCAAAAACGCTTTTATCGTGCGGTTTCAAAGATCACTAACCATATGTATCAAATCAGAAGACACAGAGGTTAACAAAATGTGAGATTACAAATATACCCGGAGAAAATACTGATGGTTGGATGTTTCCTGCACACTGGCTGACGAATCAGATTAAAAACAATGTTTTTTTGCTTGAGGATGCAAAATACCGGAAAACTGCTTCTTATTATTCAAATTATCACTTTTATTTGGAAGTTAAGGGGCATCTACCAAATTATGCTTTGTATATTTTTTTGTTTCCCTACGTCCTCACGTTTAAGTTCACATAACGAAAATTTTATTAGAAATATGAGAGCTCCGCATTATGTAGGTAGCCAAACGGTCCAAGCGGATTTTGATTCATGCACTACTCTATAAGCTTCGTCAGTACTGAACTGGGAGACCGCCGAGACCGGCGAGAGTTGAACGGCGCGCGACTATCGAAGCAGAGTCATAGAAGGATAGAAAAGCGAGCGATGGATTTTTATCCGATATTTTAGTGGTAGCAACCGAATTTCAATAAGGAATTGTACGGTCATAAGTAATTTGAGGATTCTGAGATTTTTATATAGTATTCATAAAGCTTCAAATTAGACTTCTTATCAATTAGTTTTTCCATTTAATCCATATTTAATTCTTTACAAGGGCTCAAACTTTGCTTAATATGTGTAATTACCTCTTGATTCGTATTTTTTTCAACAAAATTTGGTTAGCATTTCAAAGTTTTTATTCGATGAGAACTCTTAGTTCAACATTAATCTACATGATATATTTTTTTCTTAATTTTCAATACATCCATTACCTCAAAATTCTTTGCCAAAAATATTTCGATATTTTCTCAAATCGCTGCCGATAGATTCCCCTTGAAAACGAAAACGGTGAATATGTCTTTGTATGATCCGCATGATAAGACTGCATCTGACTATAAACCAAATATGCCTTGATAAAAATATTGCTGTGGAAAAAAATAAAGAGCGTTAAAGTTGAAAAAAAAACCATTCATTTTAACGCCCATTATATTTTTTCACATTTTATTGAGGCATATTTGTTTCCATCGCCTTATTTTGATCCAAACAATCTGCCCTTTAGCCTATGTCCTAATAGTTATGACACTGTATATAATACAGAGTGTTTTAGAAATTTTTTATTTTAGGCAAACGAATTTTTCCTTTTTTCCATATTAATCGTGGCCGATATGATGGTGTTTATGGAAATGGCGTCAAATTATACCTTTATAACAATCAAAGAGTCGACAACAACAGTAACAACAGGATATACTACTACAGATGAACTAATACCATTTATTGAATCCAGTCTAATTGGAAGTTTTGGTGAATAAAAATAATTATACTTATTCATTATATTTTTATATTGCTTTTTTTAAATATAATTTATCCACTGAAAAGTATGTATGTTTATTTTAATATTTATTTAAAAATCTCTTGAGGGCAGCCGCAGATTGTACTGGCATCTGGAGACAATTAGTTATATAGAAGACATAAAACTTTATTTACGAGGTAATCACGCGCCAATAGAAAGAATATGCTGTCCAAAAATATCCTTTAGTCCTAAAGTCTAATCAATTAACCTAAACACAATTAACGATGTACCAAAATAAGTAGAACCTTTAATGAACCTGTCGAAGATTATATCTAAAGTATAAAAACGTCATTTATATTGATTGATGAATGGCAATAAAAATGTAACATGTGGTTAAATACCACCGTATAGATTCCCGAAAAGATTAACATTTTACATTGTTAACTAGGATTTATCTTTCCCTATTTGTTTTAGCTGATTAGTGATAAGATTGATAGTATTAAGATAATTATATTTCATTCAAATCATTCAAGTAGTACTTGGAGAAGTGTTGAGTATATTAAAACATGAGAATGGAAGAAAATAAGGGTATGTTTTTCTTTCCTTTATAAATCCTTTTTTTTAAATTAAATTTTGAATGTTTATTAGCTGTAGTCATTTACAATTTATTTATAAATAAATCAAAAAATAATCAACTAAAATGGTCTGAGGGTCTGCCAGGACCGCGCCTAGCTTCAAATGCGCCCCTGGGCAAAGAACAAAAATTCGCTCTACCCTTAAAATATATACTCTCTTTTTTTGTATAATTCTGTATTCCCCTGTGGTGATGCGAAATAAAAATTAAATAATGACAATAAAGGAAACATGAAGGTATGTTGCAGATATTTGCTCCATAATCTACAATTATCAAAAAATTCAAACTACTACATTATTTTGAAAAAATGAAGTGTCTAGGCGGCGCCCCAAGGTACTCAACGCCCATGGACATTGCTCATCCTCCCCTTTAGAAGACGCGGGCCTGTGGTCTGCCATCATCAGACCTATGCTAACGCAAGGCGCCATTGCCTGGAGAGTTAAAGCAAACCAGATGGCAGTCGTCCGTAAACAGGACCAAATCCAGAGAACAGCATGCCTCAACATAACAGGAGGCATGAGAACCACACCAACCAGAGCGATGGAGGTGATCCTTGATCTCAATCCCCTTGACATACACATCAAGGAGGTTATTTTGATGACCATGACACACATACGCTCTACCGGTATACAACCTGACGTAGGATCTGGTAGATTGAGACGTAACCTGTGGCTTGGGGCACTCAATGAGGTTCCACTGCTGCAGGCAAATAACAGCACAATATGTCTTCCATATGCCCTACAAGTTGAAACTTTTGGACTTAAAGCATCATGAAAACTCAAACTCCCGTTTTTTGAGTATATTTCGAAAACGGAGGATGTTAAAAGAATTGATATGGAACAACGATGATTAAATTATATAACTTTTATTATATCTCAAATTTTTTTTCCTAAAACTTTCTTCAAAAATGTGTCGTAACTTATCGTCAAGCCGAAATCGTCAGTTTTTTTAAAGGAAGCTTCCATTGGGCCTACTTAAATGTCGCCATTTAGCGACCTCGCCTCCCTAACTATAGATTATGTCATAATGAAACGTTAAAATAAAAATAAAGCATATTGAAAGTGATTTGTAAAATTCCACAATCAAATTATCTGGTATATTAATCATAATATTCATATTGAAAACTGGATTGTTTTGCGTGAATTGATATTTACTCGACTAATGCGTCAAATGTACTTGTTACCTCTCAAAATTAAGAAATTAGTTTCGCAGATAAAAATCTGATTAAGTGTTTAGGAAATTTAAGTATCGCACTGGAATTTAAGCAAAAATTATTTCGCACAATACAATAAATAAATCCGTAGTACAAATTGACAAGTTAATTGTTCGGGTCATGGTCAAATATTGGCCTTAATTTCATTTGATTTGGGATAAATCTCATTTTAATATAACTATACGATGCAAATTCATTAGACATTTTAATCATAAAATGACCCACTTCGTAGAGTCTAAAAATTTACCTACTGAATTGATATTCAATAGGTCCTTTCGAATGGAATGTTTGAACATTTTGATCAAAAATTAAAATATGTACAATTTTCTTATCGAGACAAAAAAAGATAAGTATAAAAGTTATAGGAGCTTGTGATGAGTGAGGGAAGAGGTCAGTGACGTACGTAAAATATTTTTTATTGGCAGAGAAAGATACGATTCATTGTCTACATAATATTTACTTGTCTACCAATTAATGAATTAAAGAAATCATATTTGATAAGTGTCTGTTTATTTACAGATAACAGGTGTGTTTTATAGCTTATTTGATGTTATACTAACATTTTTTTATAGAATGAAATAAAGAGGATTATGTTTATATGAGAAATTAAGAAAATCTAGTATTTGACTAAGCCTCTTCTCTTAAATTAACAGATGTTTTTTGTTCATAAAAAGTGGACAAACAGAAAACGTATAGGTAAAAGTATTGCCCATCTTCTTTTCCCATTACTTGAGAATCCCGACCTTTTAATGACCACTCCGCTCCCCCAACCTCATATTCCTCCTTGGACTAAACAACTTCCTCTATTCAATACCTTCCTTACCAAGTTCAATAAACATGAATCGCCCAACATACTTATAAAGAAAGCAATTTTGGAAATATTAGAAAAAACACCATATGATATAGTTCTCTACACAGACGACTCAAAAACTTCTTTTGGTGTTGGCTGCTCCGTCACAACCAACCACGAACTAATAGGTTCCTATCGGTTGCCCTCAACATGTAGCGTTCACACTGGTGAGTTGTATAGCATCTTCCAAGCTTTCAAGCAAATCTCTTCTCCTGTCAAGCGCGTCGCCATTTGTACCGATTCACGTTCCTCAATTAATTCACTCAATACTATCTTTACTGACCATCCAATAGTTCAAAACATCCATGACATCTATTAAACTCTCTCAGCTCGTGATGTAACAGTTTGTCTTATCTGGCTCCCATCTCACATTGGAATTACTGGCAATGAAAACGCTGACCACCATGCTAAAGAAGCCTCTTCTTCCATCACCACAACAACGTTCCAACTCCCAGATGACATAAAACTATTATTCAAAAAGTCCGTCAAGGAGTCCTGGCAAAATTTTTGGCACAACAGCAAAACAGCCCTTTACGATATACAACCATTAATCGACTGTCTCTCCCTCGATTTCTTAACCAGGAGAGAAGCTGCTGTAATTAGACGATTGCGGATCAACCATACCAGATACACACATGGTTACTTGATGTCTTCTGAAAACCTTCCCGTCTGCCGTCACTGCAATAGAGCTTTAACCGTCCAACATATTCTCACAGACTGCCAGGAATATACCACAACATACAAGCGCCTAGACCTAAGACCAAACCTGAGAGAGCTTTTGAACTGCAACGCTGAAATCCCGAAAACATTGAAATTCCTCAAATCAACTAACCTCTACCACAAAATATAAACTAGATTGATATTTTACCGAGTATTTTACATATTTTATGTTTTAAGATAGTGTATGTATTTATATATGTCTTTGTCTTTTGTACAGTGCCAAGGGCCATAGTTGTCGAGGCACTTAAATTCTAATAAAAAAAGAAAAAAATGTTCACTCATACTAATGCTTTTTTTAGTAACATTTTTTGATATTGTCAAATTTAAAGGTACTTTGATTTTTTAATAAACCTCGTACCTATACGAATAAAAAATTTTGATATTTGATGACTGTATGTTAGGTTTTGGATGATACAGAACTTTTTATGAGGAATAAATTTTCTTCCTTAAATTAATAATAAAAAAGTTTTCCATAATTATGATTCCAACTTGGGGGACATATTGTATAAGTGACTATCTCTCAATTGAAATTATATCATTTTTTTTGTACTCTTATAAGAATTATTACCAAATTCAGATAAAAACAATAAATCTGATGCAATTATTTTATTTATATCTCTCTAAGTACGTTTTCATTAGAATTTTAGTAGATTTTGAGATTGATAATTGCAAAATATTTGTTTTTCAGTCAAAACACTCGAAATTTGTACAATAATTATCACACTATTTTAATAATAACAATGTAATTAAATATACCCCCCCTCTCAAGGCACGCCCATGCCATAATCTACCTTCGACATTTTGAACCTTGTTCTAAATGTTTCGGATTTTACGACTATTATTTAACAAATTTTAATGGATTTGAATACATTTTTTACAAAATTCAATTACATAATATATCTGTAACGAGGTGATCAAGTTCACTAAATTGCAAATTTTATTCCAAAATTATGTACATGATTTTTCTGTTACAAAATTTATAATATTCGAATAGGTACATGAATAAATTAATTTTTTTTGAAACGTAATGCAATTGGCATAGTTTATTTTCTAATAAACGAAAAATATTTCTTGCAGATTTAGGAGAGGGGGCCCTTCAGCATGATATCGAAGGAAGTGCTAAGGTATGTTTATCTTTTTAAGAGTAATTCTCCTCTAAGAACCAAGAAAGACGTAAGACG
Organism: Galerucella pusilla; assembly: GCA_910591695.1. NCBI lineage: Eukaryota > Metazoa > Arthropoda > Insecta > Coleoptera > Chrysomelidae > Galerucella > Galerucella pusilla. Next base: position 34,659 of record CAJUYI010000597.1, on the reverse strand, counting down.
AAATAATAGGAACAATACTAGATAAAAGAGACGTAGAAAGAAGCAGCGAGAATAGAAAAAATTCGTACATAAACAAGTATATACATTATACCTACACCCTAAACTGTCCAAAATGTCCAAAATAATTTTAGTAAATAGCAGGTTTTATGATTACTAGTTTTCCTTTCTGCCTTCTATACCGGGTGTCCCATGTTATCGTATACAGGCAATGTCTCGCTTATTTGACAACCTAAATAACGAATGAAAAAACTGTACTGGATGGCATGAAAGTATTCTCCTAATGGCTTATAAAAAAATGTTTTACATTTGACAGCTACCCCTACTTGCGTGGAATACAAAACGATAGCACAAATACTTGGTATTTTTTTCAATTAATAATAACAAAAGTATCAATATTTCATGAAGTATGAATTTCAACCTTTGATGCAATTCAAAAAACGAACGAAAAATTACAGCAAGTGTTCAAAATTATTTCCTGCAGAATCCTTGCAAGCTGCAAAACGTGTTAAAAGTGATTTTGTGCAGGACCCGTCTGAATCATAGCTGGTGTAATGCTACGACATCACAGATATGGCTTTGAGGAAGCCAGGTGGTGAATATACCGAAAATGAGGGGAAAAGAGTTCGACTCTTACTAGAAACTCATTTTCCTAGCAGTACCCCAAATAGGGGTTGATAATCCTCTCGAAGTTCACAATAGGCCTTCGAGAGAAAGTATTACAATGGCCAAACACATTTGTAGTAACGATAGGTTGAAATGGGCAATGAATACCTTTTCACCTTTCAAGGCACCAGGAGCAGATGGAATTTTCCCAGCATTGCTCCAGAAAGGACAAGACGAAATTCTACCGCATCTGGATGGAAAAGGCTATTGATAACCATATTAGAACGGAAACGAACCTCACCCCACTACATATGGTGGTGGAAAGCGTTGCAGAAAGAACAAGATACAGACTAAGTAGAGAGGGAATCATTGAAAAAAAGAACGATACGCAATTTTCAATGACAGTATACAGGGGGTGCCATTTGAAAATAAAAAGTGAGGAGTAGCTACCACAGGGCTGTCAAATGTAAAACATTTTCTTATAAGCAATTAGGAGGGTACTTTAATGCCAAAACGATAACTTCGGACACCCGGTATATATGTATGCTGGAAAGTTACTGTATTGCTAGTAGTTATTACTAAAATACGTGTATTATCTACCTTATTTAAATTATGAACCAATTAGTAGAGAAATTTAAATATATTGTGGTATACAAAAATTTTTAACATTTACTACGTCATTAAAAAAAATGTATTTACCGAAATTTCAATACTTACAAATCAATTAGCAAAAAGAAATTTCATTTTCGTTTTCGCAAAAACACAGTAATTCAATAAGACACTTTTTTGGAATATTAAAAAAAAACAGTACCGTTCTTTAAATTGTTAAAAATTACAGAGAAGAAGGATTGATGTATATAGGTAATTACAGTTTAACCACAATTATTGGCAAAATGTATTTTTGAAGTATTATGTAGGTTCATTTCTTTTTTCATTATACCAGTTCAGTGACCTTTAAGAACGGTCAATATTTATCATTTGAATTGAAGCTCTACGCTCTGTATCTATAGAGTAGGGAGGGCGAGTGTATATAGGCTCACAGTACTTAGGCCAAATGTTACCCATTGTACATCCTCCCGAGAAGTTGTACTCCTATAGGTCATCGTCCTTCCCAGGAAGGTGGACAGTTCACTAGGAGATATCTCCTTTATATCGGCAGGTGTAGGCCAAGACTCACCGAACACACACTCTCTTATTGACGATAACTACTCCGGACACTCGCATAAGACAAGCCTGACAGTTTCATCTTCCTGTTCTCACATCCTGCATAGAGGTGTGTCCACCAGCCCCACAGTATGGAGGTGTTACCTTAGTAGACAGTGACCAGTCAAAAATCCTACTGGTAAAGTAGGTTTTCCTGGTCATCGCCAAATATTTCTTCGGCACCAGATTCCCAGGGTCGCCTAGGGTGATCCTGGCAAGACTGCCTCCTTTGATTCCATCCCATCTCTTAAAGGATTGAGCATGGGTGTAATTTGGCTAGTTCCGCAATAATTGTTAGGCCGTAAGTGTCACTGAGCCCTAAAATTTTTAGTCACTGGCTTAAGAATCGGCAATGGGATTACCTTTACTCTTGTGCCCTTTATCCCACCTCACTATAATATTGTAATCTGCCAAGGAGTCAGCTAAATCTTGGTGGCACTGTAGTACTAGCCCCGACATATCACGTCGTCTATTCAAGGCTAATAGGGCTTGTCTACTATCAGTGCAGATTGCTCTACGTTTAATAGAATCTATTTTTTACAAAATAGTGACACAAGGGCAGAAAATGAGCTTTAGTAAGCCAATAAGACAGTCAACTACAGGCGCGTCTTATGTAAAAAAGGTTTGGAAGTTCTAATAATATTTAGGTACATTTTAAACGATCCAGAAAATAACATAGGTATTCGTTTTTGATAATGGAATTTTGAAAAAAATTGTGGATGCTAAAATTTATATTTTCTTCTATATTTGTCCGGTCCCGGACTTTTGCCGAACTCTATAAAAATTTGTACGATAAAAAAATATAAATATTTACGATATTAATTTATCATTTTCGCTATATTTCTGGGTAGCGTAGTGCACACGTACAAATACCAATCTTAACCAAAAGGAATCTTCCACGATTGCACATTGCACGTTTTTGATTAAGTACTAAAATGGATATATCGTAGTTGTTAACAAAAGCTGGTAGTAGGAACTTAGCTGTCAGTTACCAGAATATGTTTGTAGGTATACAGACCAGACTACGATATTTTTATTAACGTATCGACTAAAGTTGATGTAATTGATTCGAAAGTAGTTACTTTGACACACATCGCAAATGAAAATGGTGCAATTATATCATTTGTGATATATACATATATTATATTATAATATATATGCGTTGACGGGACAAATTAATATTTTTGTGATTTAATTTATGTGTACTATTGTTGCTCTGTTAATATAGTGATTGTGTGATCGTTTCTATTTTTTATTTATTTACAAGGATGTCATCAAAAAAAGAACAGGTAATGAATTTCAATTTTTTATTTTATACGTACTATCATCATCAAGCATTTAAATCTACTAGATTGTGGCTAACGCTAATGCGCTTTTAAATCCATTTATTAGGGTGGATTACTCCCTTTTCACTCCTTATTGCTACAATTTCTTGTGTGTCCTGGCTTCAGAAGTTATTTTCTTCCATTCTGCTATATTTCTGCATTTTTCTTTCCACCCTTTTTATATCATCTTCTAACTGATTCCTCCAACTTTCTCTGGGTCTTCCCCTTCTTCTCGGCCATAGAGGAGTCCATTGTGTTATTCTTCTTATCATTTCTCCAGGCTTTCGTCTCATAATATGCTCGCTTTCTATTTCTTTGTTATTTTTGAGTCTCCTTTCCCAAGTTCCTGTTATGTTTGGCCCCAGTATCGTTCTTAGCATCTTTCTTTCTAAGATTTTCAAGTCTTCTGCTTCTTTTTTGTTTATTACCGTTGTTTCTAAGCCATACGCGATCACCGGTCTTATTAGTGTTTTCTATATTTTTATTTTGGTGTTTTTATTTATGGCTTCACTTTTTAGACGATTCATATTTACAACTTTTAAATATATTTCTTTAATTTCAAAAAATATTTTTCACTCACTAGATATATTGTTTACGAATTTTAGGCTTTAGGCTTCAGTTTAGGCAAGTTTTCTTTTCTAATCCAGTTTTCTCCCAGGTATTGTGCTAAGTGCACAAATAAATATTTGCATCGGTCACATACATCACAGTGTAGAATATTATGGATTTCTAAAGTGCTTCAATGCAGGTTTTCTTATGATTTATCATTGGAATTGTTGATAATCGGTACACACTTCAATACACAAAACTGAGTAACACATATTTTGAAAATAAAAATAATCATAAACATAAAAGTAACGGCAAACATTTCCAAAATAAGAATCAGTTTAGATTTACGGCCATTCCAAAAAAAATAACACGAATTCTCAAAAAAAATTGCATATCTAAAAAATTGGAGGAGCATTCAGGAAAATGGGGTGTTCAATATAAATTTATTTATCTTCTGATTTTTCGATAAAAATGAAGATGAAGATGAATGAAGATGTCTGCAGGCTTCAATTTAGGTAAATGTTCATCTTCTATCCAGTAATCTCCCAGGTGCTGTGCTCTAGGATTCTGTAGTGCTGTGCAGTTGGAAAGTATGTGGATGGAGGTTTCATCTTCCATGCCACAAAATCTGCATCATGTTATTTTTTTAATTTAAATCTCAACTTCTTAGTTTCTTGCATGAGCATGTACGTGTAATGTAGATGTTCATGCAGGAAACTAAGAAATTAAAATTTAAATTAAAAAATAACATGGTTTTATCTTCTTAGTTTGTTTTAATTTTTCTTGCATTTATCCACCATAAGTTTGTCGAGTCCTCTAGTTTATCTATAGTTTTAAATTGCATTCCATTATTTAGTATTCAAGGTCGTTTTTATATTTTTATTTGACCTCAAAATTATTACCGCAAAATGTATTCACCTAAGTAATTAAGTTGCAACTGAAAATAATGAAAATTTCATCATTGCTGTGCAATTTATAATGATTTTAAATAAAAAAAATTGAAGTGTCGCGGGACACACGGTAAGAACTTTAGAACTTTTAGGCAATAATAAAAAAATTTTGAATCAATAAATAAATACACATAATAATATAAGAATTTATTTTACTCTGGATGAAACTTCATTCAACAAAAATATACAGTAGTATTAATTATATATATATATATACAGGGTGCTAAGTTAATGTTTGAGTGACCTTAATAAAATTCTGATTTAAGAGACCTTTAATTTATCGATAATAAATCATACAACAAAGCACTTACTGTCAAAATAACAAATTTTAAATTTTCAAAATCTTTCCATCGGAGTATCATGTCATGGGTAACTAGATAACAGCAAATAATTGAGTATTAAAAAACAACATAAATTCCCACGTTTAACAGACCCAACAGATACTGGGTGTTCCATTTAAATTAAGCCAGAAATTCATGTATTAAATGGTTAGTGTTATACTGTCATATTAAAAACACCCTGTATATGATAGCATACCAGTAAATATTGGAAACAGAATGTTGAAAGCTTCTAGTGAGATGGTGTAAGGCAAATGTGGTTATTCGTTTTTATTTTGAAGTTATTGTATTTTTTCGGAGGGTCTACAAATTATGTAAAATCGATTTATCCTGGAAACTGAACTAGATAGGTATAGGGAAATGTTAATGAACTTACATTATTTTTAATAGTACAATTCAAAAATGTGATAAAATACAGGGTGTTCCATTTAAACGAACCTAACTTTGATACGGTACGCTTTTTTGGAGCACCCTGTTTATTCCAAAATATTTTTAAATTATAGTCCCAAGTAATCTACTTAATTCTACGTCTTATTTTTTCTAATTTTATTTGCCGTTAAGACGCCAGAGAATAGTTCGTTCATAGTGCCCCACCCTGTATAATATAATGGCTTGATACCCCTGCTGGTGGTGCTGGTTTCGCCGCTTCGCGCTTTCTAGATCCATTTTTTGGGGGTGGATCAATCCCCGTTTTTCCTTTTAGAGTTTCTCTGTCAATGCTCTCCATAGTTTCCTATCCTTAACTTTGTCCTTCCATCCTCCAATTCCGGCTCTTGTCATATCTTCCTTCACCTGTTCCAGCCATTTTATTCTAGGTCTACCACTACGTTTTCTTCCCCCAGGATCCCATGCATTGTGTCATTTGCAGTGTTATTTCTTGTTCTTCTGCACTATATATGTGTCCCAGCAATTTCATTCTTTGTCTTTTTATTTTCCTTACTATGTCCTCTCCTTCCAGTTCTTGCTCAATTTCATAGTTCATTCTTTGCCTGTACTCGTTATCTCTCAATTTGATTGGTCCCAATATTGTTTTCATTATCTTTCATTCTATTATTCTCAAGTCTTCTTCTTCCTTTTTAGTCAGTGTCATTGTTTCAGCATTGATTTTGGTTTGTCTTGAGAGTAATTTGCTTTTTAAAAGTTTTTTATTGGCATGGTAAGCCCTATTTGCATTAATGATTTTTTCTTCTATTTCCTTTTTCCTGTTTCCTGTGTTTGTTACTGTGACACCTAAGTATTTGAATTTCTCCACTTTTTCAAATTCGAAATCTCCGATCTTTACCATATTTTTAACTTCTCGAAACTTTTGATTTAAACGTAGTACAATGCAAGGTACAACAAAGATTATTCTTAATTATTTTTTTTTTTCTATTACAGAAACTACCGTATCCAAAATCGGTATTTTTCATCGTCAGTAACGAGTTTTGTGAACGTTTCAGTTATTATGGAATGAGAAGTAAGTAATTACATTATAATTATTTTGTAATTGCTCCAAAAATTACAAATATTTATAACCTTTTGTTGTTGCTACTTATAGCTCTACTACTAATTCCTCATTTTTCCAGTTTCTGGAAATATATGTTTCGTTTATAAGAAATATTTTCTTTTTCTAGCAATTCTTGTTTTATACCTAACCAACATTTTATTCTACACTGAAGCTGATGCAAAAATTATTTACCACACTTTCACGATGTTCGTGTATTTCTTCCCAGTATTTGGGGCCATAATATCTGACAGTTTTTTGGGTAAATTCAATACAATTTTATACGTATCGATGATATATGCAAGTGGAAGCGTATTATTAGCTTTGACAGCTACAGATCCTATAGGTCTTCCCAAAAAAGTAAGTTTTATTCTATAATAATATGTTTTTAAGAATCGTCAACAAAAATATGTTTAGCCAGACACGGTAATTCTTTATGAATCTGTAAATGTGTGTTTTCCCATGTTATTATTATTGTTTCAGTCAATTAATTCCACTTATATCAACAAATTAGCTATTGTATATAATAATTATAAATTACTTTACCATCAAATGTTTTATATAATATTCCTTCCAAACTTGGTTTTTATCGATAATGTGAATAATTTATTTATTTAAGGAATTCTCAATAATAGGTCTGCTACTTATAGCCATAGGTACTGGAGGCATAAAGCCTTGTGTATCGGCTTTTGGAGGAGATCAGTTCGTTCTACCCCAACAAGAATTACAACTGGCTACGTTCTTTTCTTTATTTTACTTTTCTATTAATGCCGGAAGCTTAATTTCGACATTCCTAACGCCTGTTTTAAGAAACGATGTGCACTGTTTCGGAAATGAAAATTGTTTTCCTTTAGCATTTGCAGTACCTGGAATCCTAATGATCTTTTCTATCGGTAAGCATTCATTTTTTTCTATTCTATTCTATTACATTATAGACTGTCAATCGTCAAAAAAGATCTAATGTACTGAAAGACCCTGTAGAGTTTGTGTTTCAATTGGAACTTAGTGACTACTTTCAATTTGTGTTATTACAATAATATTTACAATACAAACTAGTTGAAGATAATTTCGGCAATGATTAAAAAATTACAGCTGTACAAAAATTCTCATTTTAAACTTGCTTTTTACTCAGAGTGTACCGACTGACTCACACCTTATAGATATGTTATGTGTATACTCGCGTGCATTGTATGTTGCATACCTATATGGCGTTTCTATCTATTTTTTATTCAGCAGACTTTTGAATTATATCGTCCAGTTATTAGATTGTTATTTTTGAATTATTTTTGGTTTATAAAGAAATGTTTATGATCAAGTTTAAAGTTTATTATATTTATTATTTTATTTTAAAATGTATTTAAGTTGAATAGATGACAGATGAGGCTTTTACTTCATGAAGATCCATAATAAACGATGAAATGAAATATAACACTTTAATTTGTTTAAATAATCATTATATTTGAACTAAGTTCAATACTTATATATTGGAGACGCGTTTCGCTAACAAAGTAGCCTCCTCAAACGAGTGGAAAATTCCGTGCTCCAAAATATGGACAAACTGGTAATCTATAAAGAAAGTGAACATTTTTTCCATATAATACCATCCAGATATTCCAATATTAAGTTTTCTACAATACCTCCACTCGTTTGAGAAAGCTACTATGTTAGCGAAACGCTTAATGAAGATTTAAACAAATTAAAGTGTTTTTGATTTCATCGTTATGTATTTAAGTACCTATTTCTAGAACGATTTGATGATATTATTTAACATATTAACATGCTAAAAGTATATACTAGGTACCTACAGATAATAATTGTAAAAGTAATATTCAGTAATTACACAACCTAACCTAACACAACCTTATTAAATAGAAAAAATGTCTCAATATAAACTTTGTTGTGAAAGTAATTGAAAATGAATATTTTACCGGTTGAAAAGATAAATAAATCGACTTACTTTAAATATAAAAGTTTCTAATAATCCATCACAATCACAATATTAACCACTGAATCTTTCTCTACGACTTTTACAAACTGAGACTGAGACATAATATCGCTTTTCTTTGAAAAACAAAAGACAAACTGTCTGGGGCGAAGGAAAATCGCCCTAATTGCAGCATTCTTTTATTATACAGGGGGTAGCGGAAGTACCTATGTGTGTATAATATAAAACTGAAATATTGTGGTATACCTATATCATTTAATAATTTAGAATGGTCAAGTAGTTTTTAAATTTGGAATATTACAGTTAATTTTCAATAAATATAATAAATTATTATATTTTAAAATGTATTCAAGTATTTCTAGAACGATTTGATGATATTATTTGACATGTTAAAATTACTAGGTACCTAGAGATAATAGTAGAGTAATATTCAGAACCTATAACAACCTTTTGAATAGAAAAAAATGCCTCAATAAAAACTTAGTTGTGAAAGTAATTGAACATGCATGAATATTTTAGCGGTTGAAAACATAAATAAATAAAATAAATCGACTTACTTTAAATATAAAAGTTTATAATAATGCTATAATCCATCACAATCACAATATACACAATTCGACACAACTCACTCTTTCAACGACTCTTACAGACTGCGACGTAATAATTATCTTTTCTTTGAAAAACAAAAGACGAACTGTCTGGGGCGAAGGAAAATCACCCTAATTGCAGCATGGAAGTATGTGTGTATAATATAAACTGAATTACTGTGGTATATATCATTTAATCATTTCTAAATTTGGAATATTAAAGTTAATTTTCACTAAAACTGTATAATATGATCTACTGAATGTACATTCTACACCACAGAGTAATTTATGTACTCATGCAAAGCTATCTTTAGTGTATTGAATTCAAGTTGGCAACCATAGAGAAGTAATATAATTTTATTTTGTCCATGTTGGCAACTACACACATCATATGTCAAGAAATTTGAACACTTGTTTGTATTTTGATTTGTTTTTTTATACCAAAGCATTTTTACCAAATAAAGTAATGAGTTTATCAAGAGTTGTTTCTTCTGGATACTTAAATATAATAGGTTTTGGACACAGTAATAGTTTTACTATGTTTGCGTTAATAAATAACGCAGAGTATCCACTATCCACAAGATTTAATTGAATAATTACCGGTAAAATAAGAACGCGCCTAGAGAAGTTAACATCATTGAATTTTGGTTTTAGTCATATTTGCCTCTGGACGACCTTTGTACAAAGTTAAAAGACCGGAGGGGAATGTAGTCGTTCGAGTTGCCAAATGTATAGTGGTGAGTAACTATTAATCTACAACTTTTCGTTATTAAGTTATGACAATATGAATATTATTGTTGTAGCATGCTATCAGTCATAAATATAAAGCAACGGAAAAAAAAGATCATTGGCTGGATTATGCTGAGAAAGAATACGGATCAAAACTAATTGCCGATATAAAAACTTCCCTTCACGTTATGGTTCTTTATCTACCTCTACCTATTTTTTGGGCTCTTTACGATCAACAAGGATCTGGCTGGACTTTCCAGGCCGTTCGTATGAATGGAAATATCGGAGTTTATACAATTTTACCAGATCAAATGCAAGTCGTTAATCCTTTATTAATATTGGCATTCATTCCACTATTTACATACTACGTCTACCCACTATTCGGTAAGTATAATTTTACATAATTTTAATGTGAAAAATATAAATATCGTGCTTTATGTTTTTAGGTAAATGCAATTTATTAAAAACTCCATTGCAAAGGATGGTTTGTGGAGGATTCCTAGCAGCTGTTGCATTCGCCGTTTCAGCCTTTGTTTCAATAGCAATAGAAAGCCAAGATCCAATTCTACCATCAACTAATAACATTCAACTGCGAATATACAATCCGTCTACTTTCGATGCCAAGATCAACGCCAATGAAATCGGATTCGAATCTACAAATATAACATCCATGTCTTCCTACGTTAACAGAGACATTTCCTTGAAAGAAAATGAAATGAACGTAACATTCAATTTTAACAACATTACATCATCCACGATTCTTATTAAAGAAGCTCATGCTTATGGTTTATTTATTGATTCAAATACTTCTTTTGTATTGTACACTGATAACGTTGCAAAAAGCGAAACTGGATATCCTGTTGTAAGGTAATTTTAAGAGGTTATGTGCTTTGTTTAATAGATCATATTTTTTGTTCTGGTATTCCATTTTCAATATATTTAAATTAAATTTACAATATATATATTTATTAACAGTTTCTTCTTACATTTTGTTAATATATTACAGCATGAATTATAGGTTAAAAGTTGAAACTTAACTACTTCATTCTACTAAATTAAGTCTAATTCTTTTTTAGAAGACATTACCATAAAACTATATCAACAGTGTTGCCATATTCAACATTATGTCAATGTCATATTTCTTTAATATTATTTTGTAATTTCTTAGGACTCTGGTATTCGGTGACCCTTCCTCCGTAACTTACGTAAAAGGAGATTCGTCTGTGAAAGTGGAAGCTGGAGATATTTCAACGTTGGAAGTTCCCGGACCGGGAAAATGGTCGATACGCGTTGGAAGCGAAACTTATAAGGATCAAATCGAATTTAATCTCGGTGGAACTTACACTGTGATGATTAATAAGGATAATGACGAGTTGAAAATGAATTATTTGATTGTTACGGAACCTAATAGTGTACACATGGCATGGTTGCTTCCACAGTATTTTATAATTACAGCTGCAGAAATAATGTTTTCGATCACCGGCTTGGAATTTTCCTATTCACAAGCACCGATTTCTATGAAATCTCTATTGCAGGCGTGTTTTCTTTTGACAACAGCGTTTGGAAATTTGATTATTGTCGTTATTGAATCTGCTAAAATTTTCGAGAAACAAGTAAGTATCTAAGTCGAATGTATGTGTCTGGAGAATGTGAAGGATAAGAGATGAAAGAAATTATGCAACCGTCAGTACGTCAATAGAGGAGTTCAGTCACAAAGTACATCATCTAGATGGTATACTCTGTGGTGTCAATAGAGGAGTTCAGTCACAGAGTTCATCATCTAGATGGTGTACTCTGTGGATCAGTCGAAGGTCAGTGTGGCCAACAAAAAGTGATTTTTTATGACAAGAATGACAGTTGAGGTCTACTATTTAAAACATAAGATTTTTGCATGTTTTTTATCATTGCGAACATCTATATTGCTTCATTAAAATAATGAAGACACCCCCGAAGCGTATATTTTGAAATTTAAAATGACTTTTTAGCTGAATACTCAACATATCGAAGGCCAATAATTCTAGGAACTTTTGGCATTTCACCGTTTCATTTCTGTTATTCTGTCACTAATTATGTCAAATGTCAGGTATATTTATTTTTGTTGATATTCGTTTAATTGTGTATGTCCATTTCCGATTAGATTTTTGTAGCATTTCTAGTTGTATATCTATTCTTCTAATTACTTTATCCACTGACATCTGACATAACTAGTGACATTTAACAATAATGTAATGATGACATGCCAAGAGTTCCTAGAATTATTGGCCACCGATATGTTGAGTATTCAACTAAAAACTCATTTTATATTTCAAGATATACGCTTCGGGGGTGTATTCATTATTATAATAAAGCAATATAGATGTTCGCAAAGATAAAAAACATGCAAAAATCTTAATGTTTTGAATGGTGGACCTTAACTGTCATTCTTGTCAGAAAAAACCACTTTTTGTTGGCCACACTGACTTTGGACTGAACTATTAATAGAGAGGGTACGAAATACCTGTCACAGGTATCTTGGAACAACTTGTAACAGGTACGAATCGTACTCGTACTCGATTACTGGCGTAGACTAGTATATATTTGAGGGACGAGAACGACAAGTGGGCGTGGCCGATTGCCGATTGAAACCGCGTGCGTACGACGTTAATGTTAACAATTACCTACTGATATGGCTTCAAGACTAAATACAAAATGCAAAACTAATGAGACCTCCACACCGTTGAACGTGAACGAAATTCGGGGATCCAGTTCCACCTATAAACGATGATTATGGAAATCCGCAGTCGCCTGGCAACTGCGCGTACGCATGGCACGGCGGCGCGCTGTTCCGACAAAGAGTATCTTTGTGGTTCCGAGTCCGAAAAGTACGATACGAGGCGAGTCAAGCCGTCAAGCGGGAGTGTCTCGTTCATGGAACAGGTATCTGTCACAGGTATGACTTAGTAGCTGGAACGGAACGTACCTGTTACTCGAAAATACTCGTTTTTAACATCTCTATCTAATAACGAACTGACGGTTGCATACTTTCTTTTATCTCTTTAGTGTGTTTAACTGTGTATGTGTGAATTATGCCTTAACAGTAACTTCCGTACTCTGCAATTTAAAGAAATAGAAA
>CAJUYI010000597.1:0-11835 GCA_910591695.1 Galerucella pusilla | reverse complement strand
AGTACCGATTAATTGGTTTTTTGCGACTGTGAGTGCCACATACTTCAATTTTTTGGCAAAATTAATTTGTAGAAGATTGAATTGAATTGAGATTGAATTGCATGGATTAGCAGAACATGAATTATTATAATTATCCAAATAAAAAAGTTTATTCGAAAAACCGAATGCAGAACAAATTCTAGAAATTCTTAGCTAGATCGGAACCCTTATAGAATTAATCTGGAACTAGTTCAAAATTAATCCGGAACTAATCCCGAACTAGTTCAGAATTAATCCGGAACTAATCCCGAACTAGTTCAGAATTAATCCGGAACTAATCCCGAACTAGTTCAGGATTAGTTCTGAACTAGTTCTGGGACGGTTCTGAACTAATCCAGAACTGGTTCAGAACCGTCCCAGAATTAATCCCGAACCAGTTCAGAATCATTCTAGAATTAATCCGAAACTAGTCTTGAGTCTTGAGATAATCTATGCAAAAGTTTTATAAAACTAAAATCACTTATAATAAATATCCAAGGGCAGCTGATTTGTTTTACACGTTGCTAAGATGACATTGATATTTCAGAGCGCCATCTGTCGAATTCTACTTTTCCCAATTCGCGAAAATTTTTCTCCGATAGCGGGCGCTGCAGTTTATGTCAAAGCTGTCAGTGGAATGGGGAAAACAATGCTAACCCAGATAATCTGTGGCTAACCCCCATTTGTTTCAATACACGTACTGTAATGGCGATTTGGTTTGTTTTCCCCATTCCAATTTTGCTCGTTTTCGCAAATAACGCAAATAACAGAAAAAGCTAGATTATGTTGCACGTCCAAAGCGTGAATCACACTCGAACGGACCAAAATGATGCGTTCAGGTCATGGTCAGGTGAACCGAATATAGATCTATGGTTCAGTCTTAATCGAGGTTGGTACAATCTATGACGACATTAAGAGTGGCAATGACTTTTGCTCACAGGATCAGAACATGTAAGAGCCAAAATTGACAAGAGACTCTAAAAGAGAAGAATACCGAATTGCTAAATAATTTTATGTTCCAAGACTCTGGTCCAAATGTCAAAATTTTGATATTTCATAACCCTATAAATAAGCCCCTTTATCATGTATATATTTAGAAATAAAAAGAAGAAGAACAGTCTATTACCTTTTTTTACATTCTATTACGTTTTTGAATGGTAATCTGTTACTAAAAAAGGAACAACGCTGACGCGGAAACAGTTCAACAATGACGTTTGACGTTGACAGTTCAAAAATACAAAAAACAAAATAATTTCCATAATGAATTTTGAATCACTCACCTTGTTCAACGTTCTTAACGATATCTGGCTTTAGTGGTTCATCGATTTTAAAACTTTTAAAACAATCCGGAACAACAACAACAAATTCCGCCGGTAATCCCTTGGAAGAATTACTTTCCGGTAAAGAAATTATGCTCTGGTTGTCTGAATCGCTGCTGCAATTTGTATCGGTGGGATCTTGAAGTTTGATGTCTTCCACTCGAGAACCAATATCTCTGACAACTTTGTCCATATTTAAAATCGAACAGTTTTTCGGTTCGGGTTGTAAAACTTCTCTACTCGTTGATGGTAAATTGGAAGAGTAACTGAAAGCGTTCGCGGTGCCTTGCCAAATGTCTCCGTAGTGTGTAATGGGATTGCGAATGTTGAAAACGTCATCGGAATTGTTCATAAATTCTTTGGTTGTTTCCAAAACGGATTTGTTGCCTTTCAAATCGAAGGAATCGACGATAACTTGACAGCCTAACCAATGACCGAATCGACGATTTTCATGGTGGAAATGAAAATAGCATTCGTATTGACCGGATTGAGCTGAAAAATTGTTATTAAATCAAAATTATTTTTAAAAAAAAAATTATACTTACTGGGTATTTCGAGACGTACGGCTACAGTTCCAGTTTCTCCAGTTTTCAAATGGGGCACAGAAACGATCGTGTCCAAGGGTTTTAAAGCCTTAGAACCCCAAGTAAACATCAAATTTGTCTAAAAAAATAAATAATGGAGTAAAATAATAAATTAGGCTTAGATAAAGTACTTACATTCTTATTCCAGGTTAACTTTCCACTATTAACAACTTTCCATTGATGTAAATATATTTCTCCTCCCAACATGTGAGGTATCGTCTCTTGTGTGTTGACTGGTGTCGCGTCCATTTGTAAAATATCGTCTTCGCTTTCGCACTGAACTGTCGGACGACGTTTAACTCCGGCAAAACCGCCATCACTATCGCTGGATTTTGAAAAAAGAGCCAATTTTTTTTCTTTCAATTTTTTCGTCTTGTTTTCCAACTTTTCCAGTTTGTGGTCGAGTTTTCCTTCCAACTTCAATGATTTTATTAAATCCTTGGTGCTCCTATTTAAATTTACAAGGGATTACGAATTTTAAGAACTCTAAATGAAATTCACTTACTCGTGAGAAACGTCTGCAGTTAATAAAGGGAGTTTTCTTCTTTTACTATTTTCATTTTTTGATTTTCTTGAATGATAACACGAAGGCTGACTGATTGTATGAGGTTTAATGTTAGAAACAATACCAGTTACAGAAGCTGTTATTTCTTCCGTTAAAGATTTCTTAAACTATAAAAATAACAACTAGTTTATAAATATTTGTTTCAAATAAAAATGATTCCATAATTATCAATATTATTGGTAATTTTACAAAACACAGTTGTTAATATAAGCAAATTTAATCTAAATATTTTATTTTTATAATAGAGCTTATCTAATAAATGATTCACTCATAAATATTTTTAGAAAACTATCTCTAAAATAAAACAATTATCTCAGCATGACTCATATTGAATGAGAAAATATGCTGTAAGCAAATAAAATTGTATAGGACATTTTTAAAGTACTTACTTTATTCATATGTGTTACAAACCATTCTGGAGGTGTTTCAGAATTACAGCATGAAGATACAATTGATACAGCCTCATTGTCAAATTGTGTTTCTACATCATTTGAATGACGATTATTTTTGTGATTTGGTTGTTCACAGTCACTGTCCAATTTTAAATTAACAACCTCTCCAATTCTGGCTTTACGTCTGAATGCATATAGTGCTATTTGAAAATCGGTTTGGGATTCAATCGGAAATTCTCTGTTACTATCTGTTATGTAAGTCACTTTCACATCTTCACCTACTGTTCCAGAATTTTTTAGCTATAATAAAATAATTGACTGATTGTGAAATTCAGCAATTTAGGGGAACCCCACGTAAAATATAACAAGGACTACACAAATAGATAGAACTAATTAATTAGAAATTATTAATACATAATGGTTTTCAACTCGTTACCACTACTTGTATCAATCATCACATTTCAATTTGTAGTTTTTTAGTTTTCAACATTTTGTTAAGCTGATAAATTGAATTCTATATTTACCAAATAAGATTTGAATATTTCCCAATTTAATGTTGTTGCAGGTATATCGTACATTCCAATAATATTTGCTTTGTCACCACCATTACCAGCCTTGTTCTTCCATTGAAGATTATAAATTATTTCTAGATCTTTCTTTTTAGACCCCATGTTACACAATTTTAGAAGTAATATGACAAATTAATGTGTCTTTGTTATTTCCAAAAATATGTCACCTTTCTAAATTTTTCACAATACTCTAATAAGTCTTACAAAACTTTTCTTTTGTTGTTTACTACTTACTACGCACAACAGTAAAATTGATATAAAATAAAACAATTCAACATAAGAAAGAGAGATAGATAAATATAAATTATAATCTTGATTCCATCAGCACTATTACCACTCACAAAGTATCGCCAACAATATTCAAGTTCTCATTGATGGAATACTCAAATCGTTCTATAGTTCTAGAACGCTCAATATGTAGTTCTATAGTTCTATATAGTACCAAAGATTTGTTCGAACACTCAGTTCGCGGACGATTCTCGAATCAGTTAGGAACTATTATGTGCGCATACGTCAACCTGGAATCAGTTCTGTTATGGTTCAGTGCAGTTCGGTGTTCGAACTTCGAACGTGGTTCGAACCAAGAACTAGAACGTTCTAGAACTGATTCGAAAACAGTTCTTGTTTGCTCGAACAGAACAGTTTTATCTATGGTACACAGTCAGGTTGTATAAGTTAATGTTCCGTCAATCGATTTAAAACTAATAACAATAAAATAAAATAACTTTTAAAATGGATTTACTTACTTTTAGTATACTCGTATTAAGTAAGTAAAAAATTGTAATTGAATACATATCATCAAAGTAATTTTAATTAAATTAAGAACGTAATTTTGATTGAAGGTTTCTATCCAAAACACGGTTGTTCTTCAATTCTGGAATTGGGTGATAATTTTTCCGAATTAAGAAAAGAAGGTGGATACTGGCTAATCAAATTTTATGCTCCTTGGTGTGGACATTGCCAGCGATTAGAGCCTCTATGGACTGAAGTAGGAGATGCATTGTCGAAAACAAATATTGAAGTTGGACGCATAGATTGCACTCGTCATAGTAATATTGCCACAGAGTTTGGAATTCGCGGATATCCAACAATCAAATTGTATGTAGCGATTTTAATTTAAATATTTTGCTTCTGTAGAAACTATACAGTATTAAAACCCATACCTCATTTTTTAGTTAATGTTATTAATTGTAGCTCTTGAGGAAGAAATATTTTTATGCTAAGCTTCGTATTAAACATTCAAGTATATTGAAATGTGTTCTCGGTGTATTAATCTTTGAGATTTGCATATTTTCATGTATTTCAGAATAACACCAAACACTGATTTTACATTTTATGGTGAGCGCAATAAAGATGACATTATTCAATTTGCCACTAGAGTTTCAGAACCTCCTATTAAGAAGTTAAGCTCTTCAATAGAGCTATTTCATATTAAAAGCTTGAATAGTATATGTTTTGTGTATGTAGGTGATCCAAAAGGTGATTTGTGGAATATATTTTTCAACATTTCCAAAAAACTTCAACCGTATGCTCATTATTACGCTACTAATGAACATGTGGCTAAAGAGGCGGAAACTATCGCTACAGTACCAACCATTTTTGTGTATAAAGAAAATAGAGCATATTTCTATATAGGTGAGTCGTAAAATTCTATTTTTTTTTGTTAATTCCTACATAATTGTATTACTTGCAGCTGACCAAACCCAGGGTAATGATTTTAACAAATTAAATGATTCACTAAGTAAATGGATAAACGAAGAACGATTCAACACATTTCAAAAAGTAACATACGGAAATTTACCAGATTTAATGCAATTAAATAAATTTATTATACTCGTTGTTACAGACGATAAAAATATGAGTGAAAACCCTAATGTGATAGGTGTTAAAAGTATGGTTGAAAAATTGGCGATGCTGAAAAAAATTAAATACAAGAATTTCATATTCGGTTGGAGCGCAAGTCCTGATTTAGCGAATAGTATAGTATGGGAGAAATTGCAATTACCTTATATCATGGTATTCAATGGTACAAGCTATGAATATTATATACCAGATATGGAATGCTTAGAAATGACTATTAAAGATATGGAGATGTTCTTAGACAATGTGAACGATGGACTTTTACCGGTAGATCTAAAAAATAACCATTTTGAAGCAATCCATTTTGTATTATCTTCAATTTTTAGCCTTTAGGAGGAAGCAGCTACATCGTTAGCCTTTACAGGGGATATTTGGAGACAAAAACAGCTGCACTCGAAATGTGGCATGGAAATCCATTACTGACATCAGTGTTGTTTGCTATTCCATTATTATTCATCAGTTTCATTTTTTATTCTATATGGTTTGTGGAAATATTAGAAGATGAAGAAGACGATGAAGAATCTGAGTGGGGTGAGTATAAAAATGGTACATAATCATACAATGATTAATATTAAAATATTTATTTTAGCTCATCCTAAGAACGAATGAATTGTAAACATCTTTGTCGTTTAATGAGATAAGTGTATTTATTTTTACTTTTAAATCAATAGTATTTTAGTTATTGTATAAAATATAATAATGAGTGTTGTAATGGTATCATTAAATTGTTAAAATAAAAAAATTAAAAATCTTCGTCGTCTGAATCCAACGCAGCTCTTCTTCTATCAAATTTGACGGAGGTACTGGTTTTTGTTTGATTATTCACGTTTTCCAACAATCCAATTAAATCCTTTTCTCCAATTTTAGAACAAATTTGACCAGTTCTTGCCATTTGGACTAACATATTTTCTACCATTTTGCCTTTTTCTGGTTTTCCTAACATTAGAGTATTTACTAAAAAGAATTATAATAAAACAAAACTACCTACAAATTTTGGGATATCAAGATTATTTGCTTTGTTTATTACTCACATCTAGCACGTGCAGATTGGTCTAAGATTTGGGCTAATATTCCATTTTTCATGTCTTCTTGTGCTTTAAATTGTTCCTCTTTGGCTTTCTGGTTATTCGGGTCTCCATCACCCTGAAAATCAAGATTTATAATAATTATTGAATATTACCTTTTTCTCTCAATTTACATATTGCGATTGTAACTGGGCTAATCTTTGTTTTCTGATAGTTTCTAAATCGGGGTCATCCATTTCTAATATTTCTATTATTAGGATTCTCTACAAGAATACGAAAATTATTGAAGAAAATGTCCTATTCTTTTTTATTTGAAGTTGACGTTTTTTACTTTTATGGCAACCACAGAATTAGTTTTGTTCGAACAAATACTGGAGCTAGAATCAGTTCGGAATTATACAACGCAGAACAAACAAGAACTGTTTTGAATCAGTTCAAGAACGGTGAAAACAGTTCTTGGTTCAAAAGGATGAGTTTTGACAGTTCTAAGCCATAACAGAACTAGTTCAAAGTTGATACCTTTTTGACGCATGCGTATATAATAATTCCTAACTGATTCGGGAATCGTCCGAGAACTATTTGCTCGAACAAACCTATGAATCTATGATCATGCTAGAGCACATCTAGGTCTGTGGTTTTTTAATTGACTTTTGACAGTCAGTTTCCCTCTGTTCCTCCCATCTGTCAAAAATTAAGTAGGTGTATTAGTTTGGGTTTGGAGATAAATATTAAAATAAATTATTATATTAGTGCTAACTACATAGAGAATAACCAGTTGATATAATAATGGCGAATCCAGTAGAACCTCCTCCTTTATTTGAAAATATCGATATACTCGGCAATGGTACCGAAGACGATCTTTTTGTTTCTGCCCATCAAGTAATTTTTTTTAAACTAGTAATTCTCAAATAATATATTGTTTTTATAGGAACCAGTATTATTACCAGAATCTGAGTCCGTTCCAGCTAAATTAGACGTTGTTGAAATTAGGGAAGAACTTGAAAATATTCCCATTAATAATCATTCCAATATGTCTCCAAGTACGGGACAGGTAACTTATTTAAATTTTATATCTACGTAGGTATACATATAAAACTCCTATATTCCAATAATTTGTATTCCTTCTACAACTTTTAATCTACCCTCACATTTGTGCAATACTGACTCACTTATGATAACTTTGAACAAGGGCATGAATATGTCACCTTTATATATTAGATTAACCAATACTTTTTGTGTATATTGAAAATGTAGGTAACTCCCCAAGAGGAATTGGAAAAAGAAGATGAATTTCTAGAAATAAGCATTACTGAACCACAAAAAATAGGAGAAGGTATGGGAGCTTACATGGCATATAGAGTAACAACCAGAACAAATATGCCAATGTTCAAAAAGAAGGAATTTGTGGTTTCAAGAAGATTCAGTGATTTTCTAGGTTTGCATGATAAACTTATTGATAAATATTTGAAAGTTGGAAGGATTATTCCACCTGCTCCGGAGAAAAGTGTCATAGGTTAGTTTTTACAGCTTTTTACACCAACTAAATATCAAGCTATTGCTACATTTTAGGTATGACTAAAATAAAAATGTCCAGTCAAGATAGTCCTACTACAAACGGTAATGATTTTGTGGAAAGGAGGAGAGCTTCATTGGAGCGATATTTAAAGAGAACAGCACAACATCCAGTATTAGTATTGGATCCAGATTTTAGAGAATTCCTCGAATCAGGTAAATATTTACTTGATCTAAAATTATTAGGTGTATGATTAATTTATTTTAGATATTGAATTACCAAAAGCAACAAGTACTTCAGCTCTAAGTAGTGCGGGTGTAATGAGGCTTTTTAATAAAGTAGGAGAAACGGTAAATAAAATTACCTACAAAATGGATGAGGCTGATCCAGTGAGTACTTTTCTGACTATACTGTATGTTTTTTTTTATATATATATATTTTTTTTTACAGTGGTTTGAAGAAAAATTAAATCATATCGAAGGCTTGGAGGCACAGCTAAGGAAGCTTCATGGCAGTGTCGAAGCAATGGTTACATATAGAAAGGAATTGGCAAGTTTAACTAACGGCGTGTCCAGATCTGCTGCTATGCTAAGTGCCTGTGAGGATCACAATACTCTTTCCAGGGCGCTGTCTCAATTAGCCGAAACGGAGGAAAAAGTAAAATCTTTTTTTTTTTTTTCGTAGAATTTAAATTTTCAAGTTTTCTTTTTATATCTAGGTAGAAGCTCTTCACATAGACCAAGCTAATACGGATTTCTTTATATTTTGTGAACTATTGAAAGACTATTTAGGTCTATTGGGTGCGGTGAGAGATGCATTTCACGAAAGAACCAAATTATTCCAACATTGGCAGCACGCGCAGCAAATGTTGGCGAAAAAGAGAGAAAATAAGGCAAAGTTGAAAATTGCTGGAAGAAACGAGAAAATGGATCAAGTCGATGCTGAATTAGTGGAGGTATTGATTAATGTGTTGATGTATTAGAATGAACTGTATTGAAATGAAAATGTTGTGTTGGGTTTTCTAGTGGGAGGCGAAAGTGGAAAGAGGCCAAGAAAACTTCGATAGGATTTCCCAAATGATAAAGAAAGAAATGGAGAGATTCGAAAAAAGTAGAATACAGGAATTCAAAACTATGTTTATCAAATATCTGGAAAATCACATGGTACATCAGGCTCAAGTAAGTATTTTTATCATTCGGAAATTAATTTCCTATTATTATTTTTTTGTTATTCTAGCTCGTTAAGTACTGGGAAACTTTTCTACCGGAAGCAAAAGCGATTGCCTGACTAGAGGATATTTGTGATGAATAACAGCATGTACATTCCTATTGGAGATTTCCAGAAATTTAATTATCTCGATATAAATAATTAATATTATACGTTATCAAAATACTAAATGTTATTCAAACTGTAAATATTTATAGATGAAATTTATGTAAGTACCCCCCATATTCATATCAGAATTATTGTTTTGATCAACCAAGAATGTTGAAATTTCCTTATTTTATATTTATATTGTTGAGTTTTCAATTTTCTTTATTTTTTAAAAATATTTTCCGGTCATATCGATATTTTCAATGATATTTTTATGTTCGAATGTTTCTTACGCTTCTCTCTGTAGCTAAGTAAGATATCGTAGGCTCTACTTTTTTTAGAAAAGGGCATTTTAAACATATAAGTAATGGAAACTTTTTTTTTTGGAAGAAAAAAAACTGTACAAAATGTACAAAATAATTATTAAAGAAACATTCTAAAATAGATTTTCATACGTGTATGTAGAAAAGAATTTTTGTACGAAACTAAAATTTCAGAAGAATTAAATCAATTGCTGATATATATACCGGGTGTCTTGAACTTGAATAATTAGAGAGCTTGAAACTGACAATTTAAAATGAATTTGCTTCAATTTTTTTGAGTGTTTTACTAAGTGCCAAGCCTTGGAGAAAATTTTAGGTTTATAATTTTTTTACCAAAGTTTAGAAAGTGATAATTCTTAGTTAGACTCTTACTTGAGACACTCGGTACTATAACCATACATTCAACAAAATATTGCGATGTTGCCAAGCTGTAGCTTTTTTCTCTTTACTCAACGAAAACTAGAAAAGTTAATCTGATGTTAAATTGACAGTTCTTAATAATAATAATAATAATAATAATAGGAAGCGGGCCCCCATATCGGCATTCTCGTTCAAAATAGCTTAACATGTTACCATCTCTTGACATTTACTGTTCAGTTGCTTCGGAATTTTATTAACTACACACTGTAGATTAGCCTAAATAATTATTAGTTATCGAATGTCAATAAACGTCTAAACAAACTGGGGTATTTCACCGGTTTATCTGACAACGTCATGAAGTTTTGCCAACCCGTTAGCTGTAAATTGCCCTGACTGTTGATAGGAAAGTAACTAAAAATGACTTTATCGTCTTTTTATCGTAAAAATCCTATTGTGTAAATTTTGATTTTTAGTATTACGAGGGGCGGCAAACAATTTCTTTTTTTGATTGTGCTCGAATCGAATTAGTTTATCACCTTCTCTGTGATCTTTATTAAAATTATATCTTTGGAAAAAAGAAATTCTCATTTGATTGGTTTAACTGTTAAAAAGTCGGAAATGTTCTGTTCTGTCAGTGGGTTTTCTGCAATTTTAGTTTTCAGTTAAGTACTAAAATTACGTCATTTTTTTACCTAAACTTATTAATATATATATATATATGTATATGGTTATGTAAGTATTGTGATAACAGACTTTGCTGCTTTAGAAGCAGATTTTTAGCGGTGCTGGGTACTTTAAGAATAATTACGATTACAAAGTACTTTGCCAAAAAAAGGAAAGGAAAAATACATAAAAATGGAAATTATGGATTACTTTGCGGATAAAACAACAAATTATGACAGAATGGGAGAGCCAATCATTACGAATAAAATTTTGAAATAGATTAAACCGTGGGGGAAACCGCTGATAGTATTTGGTAGTACTAGTATGGTACTTTTGGTAATATTTTGATATTTTTTAGAAAAATTTGGTTATATTTGGTATTTTCCTAGCAATTTTGTGGTAATATTGTAAAGTTTTCAGAATTAATTCAAAAGAACCAAGTGAATATTGGACAATGATCGAATGTCAATAAACGTCAAAACAAACTGGGGTATTTCACCAGTTGTTCTGACAACATCATTAAGTTTTGCCAACCCGTTGGCTGTAAATTGCTTTGGTAATATTTGGACGTATCTGGTAATATTTGGTATTATTGGTATTTTCCTAGTAATTTTGTGGTAATATTGTAAAGTTTTCAGGATGCTTTTTTTAATATGAGGAAATCTTGCAACGTCGCAAACCTTGTCAAAACAATATAATCTGATCGACGATTTTCATGCGCTTCATTCGGCTTTTTACACTTTTTAAAATCTTCTTGCTTTGTCCCTTAAACGTCCTACAATTAATATAAACAGGGAGAGATATAACCGTGTCGACTCTCGCGTGATTGAGGTAAAGTTGGTATTATTTGTCAAATGTGGTATTTTAGTGTACAAATTTTGGTCAGCGGTCTCCCCCTCTGATTAAACTAAACTAAACTTCCTTAAGGATAACTTAAAAGTTGAAAATCGTATATAAGAGCTCAAAATATTCTGTTGATGATAAAAACTAATTTAAATTTTCTTTGCTTAATGCAGCTTTTATCTCTACTATTGTAATTGTATTTAGATAATACAGTGTGTACATAAAGTAACGTGACTTGCTAATATTTCGTTTACAAACAAAAATGTTGAAAAAAAAAAGTTTTTTCGTATAATCTAGTCCATCAGCATTAGTCGATTAGATGAATACAGGGTGCACTGTTGCTCCAAAATATAACTTATTAACATATTTTTCTAAATGGTACACCATATTTTCAGTTTTCCATAATATGTATATTAAATTACAAATAAAACCGCATAATTCTACCTTTAATAATTCCAAAGTTACATTGGTATGAAAAAATTGTTTA
>CAJUYI010000596.1:102177-116488 GCA_910591695.1 Galerucella pusilla | reverse complement strand
TAAATTGTTTTTAAAAAAGCTGTTTCAGTTTCGAAACACTTATCTCGATTAAACATTGGCCATTCGAACACGGATAAAAAGTTTTCAACGATCTATTATCATCTTCATTTCAAAAACAAACGTGCACGTACACAAGCTCCGACCTGAGTCCAGTAGCCCAGCAGAATATAGACGACGACAATTGGAACAAGCGACGGAAGTTGGAGTACCCATAAGATTTATCTGGACGATTTTAACGAAATCATTGTTTTCTTCGCAGATTATTTGGTCCGAATTCCTTTATTATTTTCCAATTTTTTTACCTTTTTAGACATTGCAAATAATTTAATTACATCTAAAAATTCACAATTTTATTTAGATTCTCGGGCAATGTTTGCAATTTGAATAATTTCATTTTATTTCGTAATATTAATGAAATATCTTAGACTATTAAACAAAGATAGACAGAACATTTCATTCATAAACACTTCAAAAACACAATCCATGATTGATTAGGACGATATAATGCGTGTAACGAAGATAAACTATATCTTCTCTCTTACACGGGAGACCAAATGAAGGCAACGCTGTTAGAAGCGAGATTCAAGCTTGGCAGTGGCGTAGCCAGAAATTAAAAACGTATTTTTATTTTTAGTTTTAAATCAATATTTGAAGAAAATGTGATTTTTATTTTATTGATTTACGAATCAATCCTTAATTTTAAGTTATAGTGTATGTCAAAAGGGAAATTTTTGAATTATTAATTTTTCAGAAGCGCGTGATTTCGCATTTTCAGAAGTAAGATCAAGTTATCAAAAACACCGATCGTTGGAGTGAAAAAAACATGCACATACTTTAAATATCTTGTTACGATTTTTTATTTCCTCAACATATTAATTTGGTTTTTACACTAGTTACATTATATAGGTACCTATTAATAAAACAATAAAATAACAACTGAAGGATGAGTTAAGGACACAGTTCATATGAAAAGTAGATTGTAGTATGGAGGAAATTTACCTATAAAATATCGATAAAACTGTCCCATTTTTGAAGGTGAACATAAATTGAATAAATTTTAATTTAAAAATAATTCAAATCTTTCCATGACTACCTGGGAGGCGTCGGTTGAAGGCTCACGGAGGTTAAGATTACCTGTCAAACACAGGCCCACATTTGTGGTGTTACAAACACTTATTCCAAAATTAATAGAAACGGTCACCTCTAATTTTGACATTTGAAACTATTTTGTGGCTATGAACTGTCAACAGCTTATGGTTCCAGGATAAATAATAACAACCCCTTATTTATTCATTTCTGAACAATACAATTTTTGTATTTATGCTACGAGATCTATTCTTTTTTGACAAATCTAATGTTTTCATTGTTTCATAATGAATACGTATTTTAAAATAGCTATTTAAAATTAATTTCAACAACTGAATTGGGTGTTCATTCAGTGTCTCGTTGTCAAACATATGATCCCCAAATTAATCAAACGCTGATACAGACAAATTTTGTAAAGTCTTTGTTACCAATAGATCATATAAATTTTTCATCCTCTTATTATAAATATTCTGAGTTTTGTGGAAAAAACTGAAAAATTTTTCAGCTGTCCTACATGTCTCTATTACTAATTTGTTAGCTTTAATAAGTCTCCCATACGCTTTCCTTGTTTGGAGCAAAGAGCTTGATGAGTCAATTCCAAGTAAATAGAGACATTTAGGACAGTTAATACATTTTTTAAGTCCTATAACAACAAAACCTGATATATAAGCAACTACATCCTCCACATATACGATAAGATCCCAAGCATTGGACCCTACATAGGATTCTTCAATGTCATTATTTACTTTTTGAACGAATGTTAGATACTCCGCACTTTCTAGTAAGTTTTCACCTGTATCTGTGTTTGTTATTTTATTATTGGATCCACATGTTAAAATTGTCAGTTGTTCTAGGTTAGCTGCATTATCAGTATCTGGCCCTGATATTTCTGATTTTACTAGTAATATTTTATATGCTGCTTCAAATTGTCTCGCAGTCGGATTGTTGTTATACCCACCCTTGCTACGAAGAGCTCCAAAAAATAGTTCCAAATGGTCTTGAGATAGCTTGTATGTCAAAATATATTTTAGCAACTTTTTTTCCGTCACAAGGTATTTGTACAATTTTTGTAAACTATCCATACATAGAAGGAATCCTAAAAAACCTGTTTTTCTGGACGATTCTAAAATCGGCCTATTGTTTGAAGTAAGGTCACAAATATAATTTTTGATGTTTTCAAAATATCCAAAAAAAGGTATTTCTGTTTGAGGTGACAAAAGTTTTTTATAGAAATATTTTGCAAATCTATTGCGGGAATTTAAAATGTCAAAAACGTTATTGAAATTTATTAAAAAATTAGATGTGCCTTCGGAATTTTGAAAATCATGAGCTTGCAGATCTTCTCTAGAATAATAAATTGCATCACTCATACTTCTGCTTATGGATTGGGTTGCAAGGCGAACTTTCATTTTTTCTCTCTGCCACTGAAGGTGTCGCATACGTAATTTTGTATCAGCATGCAAGCCCTCTGCATTTTGGGTTTCAACTAATTTGGTCAAGAAACTCCATTTAATTTCTCGTTTGTCGCCGTCTCTAATACCTGTTTGGCTAGCCATACAATTTCTGACTAGTTTGATCATATGGCAAGCGTCGAGAAATATATACACTGGCTCATTAGATATAGAATGTTCAAACCATGTTTTTATATTTGCAGGATCTTTAAAATCCGCCCCTAAATTTTCTGGCATCGCCAAGTTAGCTGGTGCTCCATCAAACGTAAGAGAATTTACTAAAACCCCACTTTCACCAATAAATTCTAAACATTTTTTCACCAAATTAGCTTTTTCTGTTGATGACAGACCATCCAATAAGAAATAGCCAATAGGCACCTTCCATTGAGGCAAACCAACATAAAAACCAATGCCTCCTTGGCTTCTGGAAGGGTGTCGCCATCAATGTTAGTTCCTACATCTACATACCCCGTAAATTTTGTCCCAGTCCATTCTACCTGACGTCTAATGGACATTTCATCCATAACCAAGTTACAAACTAACTGGCTGGCTGAATGTTTTTGCCTAAGTGTTAAGGCGGTTAAGGCTTCCTTTGTAAATCCAGGGCTACCATCTACAGACCTTTACCATCTTGATATTGTTACAAGATGTGGAAGTGTGCTATTAAACGTATTTCTCACGAAATTATAAGCTTTCGGGGAATAAAATGCCAAAGTTAACGCAAACTATCTTAAGCTTGGATTGTATTTTTCTTTTGTCTTCCCTTTAAGCATCCTTTCAAAAATGTCCAGAGTAGGTCCAGAAACGGAGGCCTGTAATGAATAGGATTTGTACAAGCGTTAAAATAAATACATTTTGATACTGTTTTACATTTGTCATGAAAATCTGAAAATAATTTCAATAATTCCTTACTTTTATGGCACATTCAGACGATTCAGTAATCATCGACTTTCCTTTCAGGTATTTTAGAAGGTCCTTGAGTGAATTTATTTTAATTTTCAATCTTCTTACACTCATTTGCAGATTGTGTATCTTCCTTCGTTGATTAAAAACTGTTTTTTTTTAAGAATTTTATATTTTTTTCCCTTTTTCTAGGAGTCGAAAAATCACTGCTGGTTATATCTCCAACATATAGTCTTTTCCTAAAAAAAATTCTCCAAAAAACATTTACTAGATTTAGAATCAAATAAAGTGATGGGAAACTTTCATCCTAAATAATTTTCCAAAATTAGTTTGATTTAAATTGTTATGCATTTATATAAATGACCTAAAGCTTGATTGACATCATCGATTATCGAAACTTTCAAGAAACTATTGCTGAACCCCCAATAATAGGAATTCATTTTGCTTTTTGCTTACCTTTTTCTAGGAGTTTTGTCCCTGTTACTGATTTTTTCTTCATATAGATCATCTGATGCCAATCTGAAAAATAATTTGAGCTGAATATCATGATAATTGTAATAAATTAGATAAACTTACTTTTGAAGATTTTCGTTTTCAGAAGCAGATAGGGTGGTCGAGGAAGAAAAATCATCAATAGTTTTTCGGATTGGTTCTTCAAGGGTAACTCTGTAAAAAAGATTTATATTATAAAATCTTCACTTCCTTGAACTCTTGTCTCCCAAACTACAATAAAATGTTCAGGAAATAATATGGTCATCCTCAGTTTCCGTCCCAAAAAACAATACTTAAATATGCAAAGACACCAGATGTTGCTATAATTTATAAGAGCCTAGAGATAATAATAATACAGTTATAGTTAAACTTAAATTTAGTAAGAGAAGGAATAACATAGACCTTCCAAGTGCTCAATTTATAAATATTAAAGGAGGCCCCATGAAATTGCTGGGGATTCATGAGAGAAAATTAAATAGAGAGTGTTTATTAATTATAAAGTAACTCACTCAAAAGCAAAAGAGGTGGGTTTTTAACAATTAGAAATATTATATAGAATATATCAATAAAACTTAACTGTCCCATTTTTTTTATGACAATGGTACATACTCATAATAAGTTAGAGTAACTTGCAATTGAATTAGTTTTTTGTAATTATTGCTTAATATTGAAAATGGAACTTACCCTGATCCTGGCGGTGACCAAAGAGATGGGGATGAAACAGTAGAGCTAGAGCTGAAATAGATAGTTATTGAAACTAATAATTATTGACACTATTTAATTTATTGATTTGAAATTATCTAGACCTTGGAGCGTCAAGAACAAGTGGGTAATTAAGGTCAGGAACAGCATCTGCTTTCAAGTACCGATTTCCATTGGGCATAGTAATAATATCATTGGGATTAAAATGATCTGAACATATTGTTCCATATTTGGGAAAGTTCTCAATATCCTCTATCCCAAGAATTGAAAACCGAACTTTCCTTTTCTCAGGGTTTTTTGGGAATCTATAATAAGAAATAATTTTGATTTTTGAATAACTTGTTAATATTGTGCTATTTAAAATTTCAAAAAATATATATGCTTGTATATATTTCTGACTTCTTACCTAGAGAATATAAGAATTTGTTGGCTTGAAGTGTGAAAATTTTGATACTTACAACAGTTCTTTCTAACGTAAAACGAAGTTGTCTTTATTTGAAACGTATGTAATTGAGCGTAATAAACGAATGGGCTTTTGAGAATTCAATTATTGAATTGAATAAGAATTTTCTTATACACTAATGTTCTTTATCATAAAACAATAATAATAATTTTTCTATGTACGCCACTGACTAACCTTAAAGCATTGTCAGAAAATTACTTACCTATGAAATGATAAAGACGGATACAAAAGAGCCGATTTTTTACAAAACTTGCACTGGCGACCCATATAGAAAGTTTTATTATCACCGATTTTATTGTTTTTATTAAAAAGGCACACATAATTCACTGATTAACAATAAACTCACATTCCACACGAAGCAACACTGCACTAGCAAAATATGAATGAACGCCAGAAAATCGATAGAATTTCATAGTACGCTAGGCTAGCGATGTTGTCGTAGTGAGTTATTTCTCGTATTTGACAATGATTTACATTCGAAATGTTCTATAACCATGTGGCGGCGTACCTAATGTATGTACGGAGTACTCGTCAGCTTGGCAACCTCCTGTTTTCGTGATTTTAATGTTGGATTGCTTTCAAATGTAAACAGTTCTGTCTATCTGTGTTTAATAGTCTAAAGGCTGATTCTCACTACACGTGCCAGGCACGATCCAGTCACGGTCAAGTCAAAACCGTTGGAATCACATTCAATGTAAAACAATGCTTTAATTCACAGTGGATGGGACGGTCAAGACAAGCCGCGGTCTAGTATCGTGACGATCATTTCTGGGGCGATCAAAGACCGTCGCGCACGTGGCGGACTTGACCATGCCTGTTCAGTGTGAATGACGAAACGGCGATCGCCGGTCAAGTCGCATGCAAAATGGACGAGCAAATGATTGAATTGGTTCGAGAACATGAGGAATTATACGATATGTCCCACAGAAAATATATGGATACACCCCACAAAAACAAATTGTGGGATGAAATAGGGCAAACATTAAAAACAGGTAAGCATATAAACAAATTTTTGAATTTATTATTAAATAGCTACGTACAATATTACACATTATATGTTATATTTTATCATTTTGCCATGACACCGAACCCACTTCAGAGTTGAAGAAGGCAGTAAATTTTTCTCTGACTTGAAATGCCTCTAGTCGGGCATTGTTACCAATACCAGGCAATGCCATAAAAATAGGTTGATTCTGTTCACTTGAATACGAGCTTTCTGACAAAACTGAAGTACCGTTGCGCAAAAAATTATGCAAAATACATGTGGTTAGGATAATATTTTCTATATAATTGGGTTTCGAGTTAATTTTTCTAAAATACAGTCTAAATCTTTGTGCTAAAATACCAAAGGCATTTTCTACAACACGCCTAGCACGACAAAGACGGTAATTGAAAATTCGTTTTTCCACATCTCCTTGAACTTCTAACTCTGGATACGGTCTCAATAAATTTGCTTTTAAGGGAAATGCTGAATCGCCTACAATAATGTACGGCGCTTCAATATTCGTTCCAGGTAAGTTTTTACAGTCCGGAATGTCCCAAGTGCCATTATTCAATGATTTCCCCAATCTCGATGTAGAAAAAATACCACCATCACTGTTTTTCCCATAAGAGCCAATATCTACCGCTATGAATTTATAATCGGCATCGACCAATGCTAGTAGTACTACCGAAAAGGTTTTCTTATAATTGAAATAGTTCGATCCGCTGTTAGAAGGAGCTGTTATTTCTATATGTTTGCCATCCAGTGCCCCAAGACAATTGGGGAAATTCCATGTAGTCCAAAACTGTTCAGCAGTCTTCTCCCAGTCTTTTCTACGCGGTGTTGGTATGCATACAGCCAATAATTTACGGATTACTGCATTGCACACTTCTTGTACAATTGCATGAACAGTGGAATGACCAAGGCGGTAACTAAATGAGATGGTCTGGAATGAATTACTGGTTGCAAGAAATCTAAAACAAATATAATTTTACCATATATCAATAATGAATCATTACAAACACTTATGTTTAAGTCAAAAAAAAAGAGAAAAAAGTGAATAGAACAACCTGACATATACTATTAAAAGTTGCAATCGAATATTAGCTGAACAATAAAAATTTTGTACTACTCATTACTATTTCTCCATATTTAGGTTATTATTGTACGATTTTGCATTTGCTATTATCTCATAGGTACGACATGCATAAGATATGTCTCAACAATGTACATTTTTTTTTAGATCCCCGAAAATGCAAACAAAGATGGGAATCGCTTCGTGAGCAATTTCGAAAACACATCAGGGGTCAAAAAACAAAGACCGGACAGGCCGCCTCTTTCCAAACGAAGTGGAAATACGAAGATCATATGGAGTTTCTCAGAGCTTACATGAAAGACAAAGTGAGAATAACCTCAGTAACGGGCGAAAATGAAGATCCTTCATTTATTGCGGATGAAGAAGATGAAAATGATACGCTTACACAAATCTCAAAGCCACCTACACCACCTACGCCACAAATAGCAAAAGCATCCAGTTCGGTGTTACGAAAAAGGAAAATCCCTGTTGCTGCTTCAGAAACTGCTTCCAGTACTCTAATGAAGCACATCCTAGAGGAGGAGAAGAAATTGAAAAAGGAAGAACCCAAATCTGAAATGGACGTGTTTTTTGATTCCATCAGAATGACTGTGAATAAATTCAATCCCTATGATAAATTTTTGGCCAAACAAAAAATTTTCCAAATTGTCACGGAAATTGAAGCCAAATACATGGATCAATATTGGAATCAACCTACAAACTACCAGATCACTCCACAACAACAATTTACAGATGGTATTGCAATTCCACCCTCCAGATCCACTCAACACCATTCAGATTTTGCTCCATCCCACAGTACAACCCGACCATCTTCTGTGGTGTCATCAGTACCTACCTACCATCAGCTCACTCAACAACAATTCACACATAGTATTGCAATTCCACCTACTACATCCATTCAACACCAATCATATTTTGCAACATCCCCCAGTACTTCAACCCGACCATCTTCTGCTGCATCATCAGTACAAGAAACGCCACCAGATAGTGTTGCTTCGTCTGCCGCCTCATTCTTAGAAACTTTTTCCACTTAATATTATATTTCATATTTCCATGTATTAGGTATTACTTTCAAGTTAAGATGAGTGTTGAGTTTGACAAACACTATATGTTTTCTGGTGTTAAACATTAATATACCAAAATAAATTTATTTTCAATTACACAACCACTTTTAAAACTTCATTATTCAATTGACACAACCCCGAATTTATTTAATTTAGAAATACTCCGGTAATAAAGTGAACGAAAATTTTCTTAATGTAGTTACTCACCTTAGACAAACAGCAAGTTTCTCCAAAGAGGAAATAGACTCCCGAAACGTAGTGTTCTGCTTGGTCAAATCACTTTTTAAAATTTCATGTAATTGGTGAAATTCGTTAGGGGACATCCTAAAATATCTGTGGAATTTTGTTTCATCATCAATCAACTCTTTATATAGAGTAGAAAACTCTCCTTTTCTCTTGCGCTGCCTTAGGATAGGATGCACCCAATATCGTCGAGCTTTGGGAAGTGAGATTTGTTTTTCCTCATCCAAAACAATGGCTATTTTCATTAATGTATTTCGCAAAAACATGACTGTCTGGAGATTTCGACCGTACATATCGTCTTTGACCGGACAGTGTGAATGCATTATAAAAATTGCGATCGTGACTTGACTGTGACTGGACCGTGCCTGGCACGTGTAGTGAGAATCAGCCTTAAGAGTGAAATATAGATTTTGAGTGACGACTTTCGTATTTGATAATAGGTATTAACCTAGACTAGTTTATTAGTCTAAGGTATTAACCAAATAAATTATTATTGCTTAAGTGCCAACTTATAGTTTATAGGGTATTTTTACGTTGTTTAAAAAAAAATAGGCTTACGATTTAGAATACGAGCTTATATTTCTATTTTTGAAGTTACCAATATACAATTCATAGCTAACTTTTATTCAATTTTCAATTTCAAGCTTACGATTTAGAATACGAGCTTATATTTCTATTTTTGAAGTTACCAATATACAATTCATAGGTAACTTTTATTCAATTATCAATTTCAAGCTTACGATTTAGAATACGAGCTTATATTTCTATTGAAGTTACCAATATACAATTCATAGGTATCTTTTATTCAATTTTCAAATTCAAGCTTACGATTTACAATACGAGCTTAATTACGATTCATATACATACTACATTAAGTACGTCAATGAAAATATAGGTTTAAAAAACACAAGCTTCCTAGTAGAATACCAATAACTGCACAATTTTATGAACTCAGGTTCCAATATAGTACAGGGTGTTTTTATTTGATGTACAAACAACTTTGAATTTATTTTATCAATATTAATCATTTAACAAAAAATCGTTCTTTCCCTGTCAAACTAATTAGTTAAATAGTATGGCAGACACTGAGAAAAAACTCATTAGGAAAAGAGGCACTTTAAAACAAAAATTAACATATTTAGAAAAATATGTTGAAGCTACAAGAACCTCACCACCTGGAAGTAAACCTAGTGTGACTGAGGTTGAATTAAAAATCACTCTTGCCGAAGCGCTGTTGCAAGATTTCGGCTACAATCAAGGTGAACTGGAAAATATTTGTGATGAAACTAAATCAGATGAGCAGTATGAGGAAGCTGAAGCCTTCCACAGTAGATATATCAAAGCGGTTGGGTTCTTGAAATATTTTATCGGAAATCAGTCGAATACTAATGTTCTTTCAAATAATACATCTTCATTGAATCCGCACAAAATATACTAGTTCCAAAAGTTAAATTACCTACTTTTAAAGGTGATGCCGAAGGGTGGCTAGAATTCAAGAGCGCATTTTTAACTAACATTCATACCGTTGGAGGAATTAGTAATTTACAAAAATATCAAATTTTGAAAGCTTCAGTGGAAGGATATGCGAAACGTTTGATAGAACAGGACGCAATGATGACAATACATACAATACATTGGAAAGCTTTATGTGATACTTATGATAGGAAAAGGTTTTAATAGACAATCACCTGAAATCAATTTTCAATTTACAACCAGTTTATGAAGAATCTGCGAGTCATTATCACAGATTCCTTCATGATATTTCCGGACACCTTTCAGCGTTGGAAGGCTTAAAATATCCAAGGATATTTTATGGGAAATGACTATTATATATCATTTATCCAATAAATTAGACAAACTTTCATTGCGAAAATGGAAGGAACGTCAGTATGATGAAGAATTGCCTACCTTACAGGAATTCTTGGAATTCCTCAAAGAAAAGATTGATGTATTAGACACAATCGAAGATGAACCTTCTAAGAAGCCTTTCATGAATAAGCAGATTCATAATAAACCTAAAATAAATCTTGTCAATTTAAATTCTGACCTTGAATGAAAATTGTTTAAAACCGGGACATAAGAAAAATACCTGTATACGAGGGCCATGCCGAAAATGTAATGAGCGACATAATACTCTTTTACATGTCGAGTCATCACAAATATCACTCGCAGTGAACGACAATAATACTGCAAATGATTATGATGAACCATCGGGTTCAGTTTTATGTTCACAAATTCAGTTACACAATAAATCTCAAACTTCTCAGGTGTTACTGTCAACAGTCACATTTTTTGTGAAAGGAGCAAATGGGGAAAAGGTGCGCTGTCGTGCTCTTTTGGACAGTGGCGCACAATCAAATTTAATAACGGAGGACTGTTGTAATAAACTTCAGATACCTACCATACCTACAAATATGTCTATTGTACGTATTAACAAAGTTTCTTCAATGACGGAGAGAAAATGTAATATTTCAATCTTTGGAACAGCTGCGAACTATAATACAAC
This sequence comes from Galerucella pusilla, assembly GCA_910591695.1. Classification (NCBI taxonomy): domain Eukaryota; kingdom Metazoa; phylum Arthropoda; class Insecta; order Coleoptera; family Chrysomelidae; genus Galerucella; species Galerucella pusilla. The sequence continues at coordinate 105,500 of CAJUYI010000596.1, read as the reverse complement.
CATATGTTGTTATGTTGTCTCTGTCATTTCCAGTGATCTGCCTATGCAAAAGGTACAAACAAGTTCGTGGAATATTCCAACAAACATTGAGCTGGCCGATCCCCAATTTGATAATCCACAACCAATTGATATATTGATAGGATCCCTACTTTTTTGGAGTTTAATTATTGATGGTAAAATTTCTCTTGGAAAAGGTTTACCAACTCTTCACAACACCAAATTTGGATGGGTGGTCAGTGGGTCAGCACCTAATTCTTGTTCTGTGTCAGTATGTAATTTGATACGAACAATTCCTGAAGATGAACAATTGAAGCGGTTCTGGGAATTAGAGGAAATTCCAGAACAATCTGCATCGATGACTCAAGATGAACATCATTGCGAACAAATATTTACGGAGACTACCTTCCGCAATGATGAAGGACGTTTCGTTGTGCAATTCCCTTTTAAACATCCAACTTGTAATTTAGGTGATAGCAAAAGCATTGCTATTAAACGTTTTTTAAAGTTAGAAAAAAAATTTAGTTTGAACCCTGAATTGAAATCCGTATATAAAGAATTTAAACATGAATATATATCTTTGAAACATATGACTGAAATAATCCATGATGATATGGAAACCATTCCGTCTTACTATTTACCTCACCACGGGGTATTCAAAGAGGAAAGTCTTACTACTAAACTAAGAGTAGTCTTTGATGGTTCTTGTCCATCAACTTCTGGTTATTCATTGAATGAATTGCAACTCATAGGTCCAAAACTACAGAATCACATTCTGGACATTTTATTAAGATTCAGATATCATAAATATGTTGTATCGGCCGACATCTCAAAGATGTATCACCAAATTCTCATGCACAAGGATTATCGTCCTTTGCAACGCATTATCTGGTGGGATGACCCCAGTAAAGATTTGTCAATTTACCAGCTGAATACTGTGACGTATGGAACGACTTCAGCACCATATTTAGCTATACGATGCCTTCAACAATTGGCACATAACAATAAAATTTCATTCCCCCTTGTCTCTGAAAAAATTCTTAACGATTTTTATGTCGATGATTTGCCAACTGGATCCAATGATTTAAATGAATTAAATGACATTTGTAAAAATATTTTTTCGATATTGGAAGGAGGGGGGTTCATTCTCAGAAAATGGGTCACAAACGCATCCGCGGTTTTGACGGGTCTGGTTATAGGTGATATATCAAATGCGATTTTAACTTTAGGGGAAAATGAAAACTCTAAAACACTTGGAATCCAATGGTATAACCAACTAGATATATTAAAATATCATGTACCGAATTTAACACTTCCAGAGATTATTTCTAAAAGAAGTATTCTAGCAGATATTGCTCATGTATATGATCCGTTAGGGCTGCTAAGCCCATGTATTATTTTATTTAAGGTACTAATACAAACACTATGGTCACAAAAATTATCTTGGGACGATCCAATCCCACATAGGTGTACAGAAAATTGGATTCAACTTAGAAAAAACCTGTCAGAATCGACCTCACTAGATCTACACTGTTTTTGTGACGCGTCACAAATTGCCTACGCAACATGTATTTATTTACGAAGTCAAAATTCTGAAGGCAAATATTTCACTCACTTACTATGTGCTAAAACTAAGGTGGCCCCGGTAAAAACTATTACTATACCTCGTTTGGAGCTCTGCGCAGCGTTGTTAGGAGCACAGTTAGTTAAGAGAACAATTTCATCTTTTAAAACTTCGATTCCATGCTTCTTTTGGACATACTCACAGGTAGCCCTAGCCTGGATACATAGTGAGCCTAACCGGTTTCAAGTTTTTGTCTCCAATCGAGTTTCTCAGATTCAATCAATATCAAATCCAAAAGATTGGTATTATGTAAATACAAAGCAAAACCCAGCAGATTTGGCTTCAGGAGGCATACAGCCTCAACTTCTAAATTCTGCTGATATTTGGTGGCATGGACCACAATTTCTACTACAAGATGAGTCTTGTTGGCCTCTACTACAATCTGGTAAAGCAGAGTCCGAATTACTTGGATTAAAACCGGTAACTAAAGTGCATACATTAGTTGTGCATAACGATATATTTACACGTTTTTCATGCTTCAATAAATCAAAACGCATCGTTGCATATTGCTTGAGGTTTCATGAGAATACTCATTTACCATTACTCAAACGAAACTTAGGTCCTTTGTCAGTGACAGAGTTGAATAAGGCTTTCTTTGTTTTGGTAAAATTATCTCAAAAGGAGTCATTCCTAGAAACCATTAATTTGCTTAAGGCTAATAAACCCTTACAAAAGAATAACAACCTATCAACATTAGCTCCATTTTTGGATTCGCAGAATATCTTAAAGGTAGGAGGACGACTTCAGTTATCATCAGTCGAAGGAAATGTTAAGCATCCAATATTGCTTAATACAAAACACCCATTAGCAAAACTTATTTTTGTATATAAACATATAGATTTAATGCATGCAGGACCGCAACTTCCACTTGCAAATATTAGAGAATTTTTATGGGTGATTGGAGGACGTAACCTCGCTAAGCAAGTTGTACACGAGTGCATTAAATGTTTCAAATTTAAACCTACATTTGCCTCCTGTCCGATGGGTCAATTGCCCAAGGAAAGAGTCAATCCGTCTTTTCCTTTTGAAATTACAGGCGTTTATTATGCCGGTCCTTACTTGATTAAGGATGGGAAGTTAAGAACATATAAACTGCTCAAATGTTATTTGTGCGTTTTCGTATGCTTTTGTACGAAGGCAATACATCTGGAACTCGTGTCAGATTTAACCTCAGAGTGTTTATTAGCCTGCCTAAAACGCTTCAGTGCTAGAAGGGGTATCCCAGCACATATATATTCCGATAACGGAACCACATTTGTTGGGGCAAAGAACGAAATATCCCAACTCACAAATTTCCTAAAAAATAATTCAGATACAATTGTCCGATACTGTACATCAAATAATACGTCCTGGCATTTTATACTTCCTTACGCCCCCAACTTCGGTGTTTTATGGGAAGCTGCCGTAAAGAGTGCAAAGCATCACTTAAAACGTACAATTCAAGATGCCATATTTTTTTTTCTCTTGAATTTTATTTCCGGGTTAGTAGATTGAACTAGTTTTTTTTTTCTTCAATATTTCCGTTAAATCCAAAGGGATATACGAACTTGGATGTGGCTCAGTTACGCTTGTTCGTTCACCTGGCAGATTTATAACTGTATTTCTTTTACTCAGTAATCAATATATAAATTTTTATGTCATTTTCCGGATTACATTTAAATCCAAAGGGATATACGAACTTGGATGTGGCTCAGTTACGCTT
>CAJUYI010000596.1:91256-102167 GCA_910591695.1 Galerucella pusilla | reverse complement strand
CAAAGGGATATACGAACTTGGATGTGGCTCAGTTACGCTTGTTCGTTTACCCGGCAGATCGTAACCATTTCTTTTTCGCTTCATTAATACTCCTTGAAAATTGTATTGATTCATAGTTACTACCCGTGTTTCCGCTGAATCAAAAGGATATTCGAACTTGGAGGTGGCTCAGTTACGCTTGTTCGTTCACCCGGCAGGTTCGCCCCGTATTAGAAAACCTGATCGGTTCAGACTGTAGAGTCCGCCCCTTTCTTCTCCCATAAGATTGTCAATCCCTATAGAGTTATAACTACAATAGACCGCAGAGTATTACTATAACAAAAGAAATATTTCTATTTATTCCGTTATTAAATCATTAGTCGAAACTAAACCGCTATTTGATTCACTTGAGTTACAAATTTGGCGCCCGAGCAGGGACACAACTGATGAGAAGGAACCGCTTCAGTCCGTTTTCGAGTTACCGTATTGTTACAGAGACCTTACTGTTGATTTGTTGATTTATTAGGAACCGTTGTTTTTCGTTCTTGTTTCCGTATACGTATAGAGCAGGGACCCGACTGTTGATTAGTAGGAACCGTTTTTTTTAGTCCGTTTTTTTAAGTTACCGTATTATTGCAGAGAGCTAGCTGTTTATTGAAGCCAGGACCGTTATTCCGGTTTTGATTTTTTTTGTATTGTTTATTGTTTTGGGCAGAGACTGCTATTCCGTTTTACCGTATTGCTGCAGAGAGATCCGATTGTTGATTATAGTAGGAACAGTTCATACCGTTTTTTGTATTCTTTTTATTGACGTATTGTTGGTGCGACCGTGTCAGAAATAGGTCTCCGCAACCCATTGTTGACCAGACAGAACCTGTTATCCATTCAACCGTCATGACTAACCCTCCGATAAATGAACACGACTGGAAGGTGTCTTTTGGAAACCGGGGAGATCCTGCCTCGTTTATAGAGAAAATTGAGGAGATCTGTACAGCAAAGAATGTCAAGAAAGATAATTTGCTGCCAGTGTTACCAGAATTACTATCAGGAGAACCCGACCGATACTCCTCGCCCTTTGTTCTAAGAGATATTTAATAATAAATGATATCAAAGATTGTGACTATTTTTTCTCCCGTCCAATATTTTGATTTAAAAAAACATTAAAATTACAAAAATAAAATAGTTTATTATTAATAATACACATACTATTTACTGATTATAATAGTTAACAGCCAATTGCACTGTCTTGAAAATACTACTGGTTTCTCCTAATTACCATTTATTTTACGTATAACTCATGTAGTATAAAAATTGATATGCAACTGAAAATGCATTATAGTTTTTTTAATACTTTTTAAAAGTACTTTAGGCTAAATAACAGTTACTGGAGATTCAAAATACCAAAATTCAAACTCACTAGAGTACAGAGATATGTATGAAAATATCGAAAAAAGCTAAAACTATACAAGCAGTTTGTGAAATAACTGTACGTAATGGAATTTTTTCAATATTTTTTCTGAAATCAGCGTTGAAAACAATATAAAAACCACTTATTAAATTTGAAACAATTTTTATGTCGCAGATCTGTTATTAATTCTCTCGCTTCAAAGCAGTGGAATAAAAATGGCCGATTTCTACTATTATCTTGTAGGAAGTGAATAAGACTCGTTCGGCTAAGAATGCGGAATCTAAAATTTCAGTAGAAATATGGCGGATATTCTCCTAGGAACGATCATTTTAACTGGATGAGAATCAGCGTCCAGACGTCGATTACAATATTTGGGTTTCAAAAAAATAACATTTATCAAGGGGAACTACATTTTTTTCTCAGAAACAGCTCACTACTCAAATAAATACTTATGTATAATCTTTTTCACTTACTGCAACAAGAAGAACTACCATGAAACTTGCACATTTGAACTTACTTGCAACACATTTACATTTTTTATTTTGGCATAAGCACACCACTTGCTTATTTCGTTTAACTAGAATAACTGAAATAACAAGTTGAAACTTGCAGAGACGGCGAACAGGTGCAACATATCGGGAATTTCTCACAATCGGCGAAGTTTTAAGGTTAAAATGATCATTCTACGAAATACATTCATATTCGGCATTTCAGCAACTACGGATAGCTCAGTTTGCGAATGGGCCTTTTCAGTGTTTCATGCTTAAATCTCAATATGTTTATTTAAAAGCTTACTGATAATTTTTCACCTTATGCAGCTTTGTTTTGAATATAAATGTCCCAAAGTTTAATAAAAAGTTGAACAAATATTAGGGTAATTTGAACACTCGTTTGACCTTGGGGCAAGTGACGTCATAAAGTCTGGAATTATGTTGGCAGTATTTGTCAGAATGGCTGGTCAATTGCTACTACAGCCGATGCCAAAACATCCAATGAAGAAGAACCTCAGCTGACAAATGTGGGTATTCATAGTCAACCCTCAACTTGAGTACTGTGGTAGACTTGGGTAAGGGTCCTTCAGCACTCAACCTCTTGACTTGTTTCATAAACCAGACTTAACGAGCCCTCAATTGAGAACACATGTGCTCAGGGTTTTTAATGTATTTGGTTTGGTTGTGCTGGATTTTCTTCTCGTTCCATGGATGTGGGCGTGCGCGAAGTAACAACTGGTTACCTATGACAGCTGGTAACAGACAAGAAAACGACAACAGACCTTTATTTTGAATTTGTCTTTCGTTTGTGGTGTTATGTTGTTTTGAATTTCGAATAAAATAATTTTTATATAGAAAAATGGAGCAGAAGATACAGCGAACGCCAAAAACTATTTTTAGTTGAATTGATTACTGGAGAAAAAACATTGAAAATGAGAAAACAGATGGGACCACATTGAGTTTAAAAAATGGGGCATGGGAGCGAGTAACGGAGGTTTTCAACAGCCAAGGGTTCTCTAGCCGTAGTACCAAGCAATTAAAAAAGTGTTGGGAAAACATCAAACAGAAATAACGCCAATCTTTTTATTTATTCACTTAAATGTATTATTGTAGAAGATATTTTATAGGAAACGGAAACTGAATACAGTCATCCCACAGGAACAACTATTAACAGGTGGTGGTCCTTCAGTCACTGTTGTAGATGATCCTGTCATGGATATGGTAGATATGGCAGCTTCATATGCGGATGTGGAGAAATCTTGTCCCTACGACAGTATCAGTGCATATGAACAGCAACGTATATAGTTACTTTTTGCAAGTTTTACCCATTAAACAGAAAATCACAGTCAACAATATTCCAATGTCAAATACTTATATTATTTTACATGCATGTTATCAACTTATAGTAGAAAGAAACTTTAAATTGAACACAATTTAAAATAACATATTACATCAGAACAAACTAGAACCAATTAAAATACATTGAAGATTCATAAAAAAAGTTCAATAACATAAAACAAGCACAACATGTGGAAGAAATAATAATTCAATTATGGTTTATTAATAATTGGTTGGAAAATGACCGTGTTCTTCAATCACTTTACCCACACGCCCTTTTATGTCTAAGCGTGAGGAGCGCTGCACGAACTTGTTGACTTTACAGCACTAATAGCGAATTCCATTGGCAAAAATAGTGCCGAACTAGTGTGGCACGCACACTAATTCAGAGCAATTTAAAACGTGCACTAGTGCAACTCCAATGGTGTTCACATTTGACCTTAAGGTTCACATTTGAGGTTGTGTTATGTTGATGGTATCTGTATCTGTTTAAATTTATCGTTTGGATTTTTAGAGAAAAAATATTGTCTCAAAATGGGTGATTCAACTGAATCCAATATACAGATACAATTCAAAATTAATGAAAACATATTTACTCTGCTCGAACCAGTCGATGAATCTGAACATTTATTCAAGTAAACCAATAAGTACATTATCAAAGTCTACAGAAAATTACCAAATCAGTCTTCCTCGGAAAATAATGTAAAGCTAGAATAAAAGTTAAATTTTTTAATCTAGAGTGGCTTGTAGATTGAAATTTAAGAAAGATCACCAAGCCTGAAAACAAATTAGTTATTGAATTTAGTTTTAAAGTTAATGCTCATTTTAGATTGTATTGTTTGATTTATAAATTGAACCTGAACATCCCATTGGTAGGTTATAGGAAGCAGGCATCTATTGTAAGAATTATTCTTTAACTAACTAATTATTTTAGATGATGACGTCTACACAACAAATTATTTAATTCGATTAATTAACACTGGGTTTATTTCTTTGGATCAACCACTGAACATCATTTCTCGTGTATAAAATGATGGAATGTAAGTACTTATAATTCACATCTTTGTTCCTAAAATATACATAATTTAATATTCTTAATAACAAAATACCCATTTAAAATAGAAGGAGTATTAATATTATTTTTCCTCTTTTAGTGAATCTTCTATATATCCAAGATTCATCTTAAATGATATTGAGAAACCTGCCAGTGAACGAGACAATACATTGGGGACTCTGGGTGAATCTCAATCGGATAATAAAGAAATATGCAGTAAGTTTTGTTAAGAAATCTTTATAGTTTTGTTCCAGCAAGAAGAGAAAGCATCAGTCATTGTTCAATTAAACATATAAAATTTAATAGAGGTATTTTTATAAAACAGGTTTCAGAACTATTTTAATAAGGATCTCATTGGTTCTGTATGATTTATTCTTGGAGCAATCAGTCTAGTTGCAAAGGTTTAAATTAGAAGTTTATTTTATAGTCAAAAACATAAATCACTCTTAATTATTGTTTTGTTTTAAATTTTTTAGTTTGGACTGATGATGAAACTAGGTTTTTGTTAGACCTGTATGAACACTACATGACCAGAGTAGGCCCAATGAAACAATTTAAAACAAAAAAATCTATGTGGATAAAATTATCTGTAACTGTGAATAATAAATTTAAAACATTGAAAACTGCTTACAATGTGAAAACAGATATGAAACTGTGCTGAAGAGGAAAAAAGCTGCAGTTGAAAACGACAGCAAGTCAGGAAATTCCAGGGAAGTAATTCCATTCGAACAAGAATTGAGTAAAATAGCCTCTGCGGATGATTCAATTGGGCCAGAAGTGACTGGAACAGTAAACGGCATTAACATTTTTAAATCTTATAGAAATGATGAACACAATGGTTCAAGTCCCTCAACATCAAGCTCAACAGTAAGAGAATTGAACAATATATGTACACCAAAAAGAAAGAGAACAATGGCAGTTCAAGAAACATTGTTGGAAATGAAAGCCGCACGCGAAAGAAGACACAAAGATAAAATGGATTTAATACAAACATTTTTTGGTACTAATATCAATAATGAAGATATAATAATATTCCACCAAATTTTGAGAAATAATTTTATTCTATTTTAGGTAATGATACTATTGCTGCAATGGATGAGTGTTATAATTTTTGAGGCTCACTCAAAATGTATTTATGTAAGCTTTTGAGAAATATTTTACTGTTTCCGATTTAGCAATAGGGACATCACCTGAAATGGATACACAAAATATTTTTATTTTTTAGTAGGTACAAACTGTTTTTCTACCTGTTTCTTGTCAAATAAAGCTTTTTTGGAAGTAAGAATACAAGTTTTATTTAATTTTCCATAGTATACAAAATCCTATGAATAAAAGACAACTACATACTTTTATTAAACATAGTATTTAAGAGAATGAAGTCAAGTGGATTCTACATTACATATAGTGAAAACTGTCTTTAACGTGATTCCTTTTTTCTTGAGTTGATAATCACTTTCTCTGTAGTATTCTTCTACGTTTTCTTCTTCTTCCAAGTATATGTCTGACTGTGGTAATATATCTTCACAGTCAATACAAAAATTGCGTAGGATACAACATGCTGCAATGTCATATTTACTACACTCATCATCGCTAATTTAAGTAACTGTCTAAGTCTACCCTTTAAAATCCCAAATGTGTTTTCAATTAAAACACGTGTTGCTGAAAACGTTTTATTATGAACAGTTTGATGCCTAGTTAGGTTACCATAATCTTCATATGAAATTAGTAGCCATGGCCTAATGCTGTATGCTCCATCTCCTAAAATATGATACCTGGTACCACAAATATCAGGCAAATGGTTATATATGTCCGATCATTTAAAAACTCTAGCATCGTGCACTTTTCCAGGTATACCAGTAAAAACATCAATAATTTTCTATTGAAGTCACATATTCCTTGGAGAGTTATGGATGGTTATTTACGTCGATTTTATTTTGTGTGCTGGAGTTCTTATATGAATTGATGTGCCATCAATGCAGCCTAAAACTCCTGGGATTCCAGATATCTAAAAACATATTTCAATTCATTTGAGTAGGTACTCGGGTAGTTAGATTGTACTTTATAAGAAGCTTAGTTATCTCATATGTTTACCTTTTGAAATCCCACGGACAACTTTTTTTTCTCTGACTTAGTACTAGGCATTTTTATTGCCGTTGGACCAATCTCTAAGAGAAATCCAAACATTCTCTCCCTGATTCGTTCAAGAGATGATTCAGACATATTAAATCTTTGGGCCACATCTTTGATGGTTGCTTCGTTTCCCGCAAACCTATTTTAAAAATAAACACAATGTAAGCATACATTTAATGATTATTAATTATATAGTTGTCAAACACAGACTACTTTAGATTTCTAAAATAAATTAATCACCACAGAAATGAGTAAACATGTGTTTCAGCTGTAATTGTTACTCGTTCACCATGACCATCGTTTTTTGGAAAGTATGCGAAGCTTGAAATTTTTGGATTATCTTATTGGCAGTTTCCCTCCTCATGCGGAAATATTTCTGAAACTAAAATAAGAAATGGATATTTCACCCATTCTATTTTCATTAAAAAATCATATACATACCTGATATTCATCAAACTTGTTAATGACATCTTCCACAAAGTTTTGTATCTTGGGTACACAAAGTTTTGTATCTTGGGTAAAGATTTTCTTGCCTCAAACAGAGGAAGATATCCTTCTTCATCTGTATCGCTGCTGCTGGAAGATAATAAAGTTGAAAGCATCCACATTTTTTTTGTTCTGTCATGTTTTAGTTTTAAATAGTAGCGGAACTAAACAGATCAAGATCAAGGGTTGACAAATATTGCACTAGTGCCGCACCAGTTCGTCCAATGGAATTCGCTATAAGACTGTAGCAGTTGCTGATGTTTGGTAGCTCAAAAAGGTATTGGATTAGAAGGCTAAAAGACGTTCGCCACTATGAAAATCTTTTATTTAGCAACAGCCATAGGTCGTAAAGCTATAGTAATTGATGCCTTATTGACTTCTGTCGCTTGAAATTGAGACACTTTCAGATTAAATAGTTTTAATAAAATATGGAGAACACTAGACTACAAAATGTTAGTCTCAAAACTTGTCCAACTTTTCAAACACAGTAAATGTCACTTAAAACGTAGATTGAACAAATAAAAAATACTCACTAACAGAATCTGTTAACTAATCAATAAACAAATGATCATCGTAACTTTTACTTCCGCTAAAAGAAATTAATTGACTTTCGTTTTGAAAAATGCACTGACAACCCTCTATCGGTAAATAATGTGGATTGTTTTCTATTCTGTCAGTTGTTGATGTGTTGACAGTTTATACTGAAAAAGTGAAATCTTTGTCAAACACTCTTTCCTTGTCGACATAACAATGGAATATTCAACTGAGATTCACCGAATGGAGATTTTAATGATGATCGGGTACGGTGATAACTGCAGAAGTCAAGTTGAAGTGGCAAACTTATTTAATTACAGGTATCCCGAATTGCCCAATATTTTTCAAAGTACTGTGTCTAAAATTCATGCACAATTCAGAAAACTTGGACATGTCAAACCATTGAAAAGAAAACCACACTTCGTTGTAGATGATGTGAAAGTGGATATTTTGTTAAGTGTCGAAGAGAATCCAACTTCAAGTACACGTCAAATTGCCCGTGAAAATAATGTTAGTCATACAGCTGTTCTAAGATGTCTCCATAAAGAAAAACTTCATCCCTACAAATTAACTTTTGTGCAGGAGTTAACAGAAGACGATCCAGATCGTAGAATGGATTTCTGCGAAAGATTGATGAATTAGCTGAACAGAAAGGACCATTCTTTTTTCTGACGAATCAGCATTCACATTGAATGGACAGGTAAACCGACAGAACTGTAGATATTGGTCAGCAGAGAATCCTAATTGGATGCGTGAGACACATACTCAGTACCGTCAGAAGGTGAACGTTTGGGCTGGTATCATAGGCGACCATATTATTGGTCCTATATTTATAGATGGAAATTTGACATCTGAAAAATATTTAAATATGCTTAGAAATGAAGTTAGTCCTGCGTTGGCAAACTTATATCCCAACGCAATAGATCCTAGCTTACCGAATGAAAATTCTTGGTTCCAGCAAGACGGGGCAACACCCCATTATGCTTTAATGGTAAGAACTTATTTAGATGAAATCTTTCCCAATAAATGGATCGGATGGAGAGGTACTATTGAGTGGCCAGCTAGATCGCCAGACCTTACGCCGTTAGATTTTTTTCTGTTGGGTTATCTCAAGAACAAAGTATATGCAACACAACCAACTAGCATTCTAGACCTCAAAGGCAGGATAACTACAGAAATACGGAATATTTCACCTCAAACTTTAAACAGTTAAGGAGGAGTTCTATAGGAGACTGTGCTATTGCCAACAACTGGGTGGAGAACATTTTGAGCATTTATTTTAATGTATTAAAATCAAATACATCAGGTATTTCTTGTATGTGTTTAACAACTGTAAAAATAAAAATTTCACCCTGTATAATTCATAATTGACCATACATTATTTAGTTTGTTGGAATCGGTTCATTAAAAGGATTTCAAAAATATGCAAATATACAGGGTGTTTCATTGAAAAAAACAACACCGACTATGGCATACTTGCGTGAATCACCCTGTACATTTAAATTTATGTTTACATAACGCACAACTCAATTCAAAAGTGGACGTGTCTTGGCATTTTTTATAATTTTCTAAAATAATGACATAAAGACAGTGGTTTCCACACTGTATAAATGCTGAGTAAAATTAATATAATACATATAATTGAAAAAATATTATTTGATTCTTTGTGAGTGGGAAGTCAAAATATTAACATACCATGTAGATGGAGGTGAGCTTGGTTAATATCTTTTTGGAGCTAGAATTATCCCTTTTATTAATCGTCTCCGTTCGCCTGCCACTTCAAAATCGGTTTGTTGGGAGCACTCCCTTCCATAGGTAATATTATAAACTGGATCTTTTTTAAGTTCCACCAACCACGACCTTTTGAGCGTATTGGCACTGAGAAATCTACAGGTTCGACAATGAAGCGAATGCAAATTAACTTTAATACAAAAAAAATCATATAACTTACTTATGAAATGTTACAACTTTTAAACGAGAAATGTAAGTAGCGTTAGAGCAACCCCGTACAAAACAGGAAGGCATTTCAGCACAGTTTGTACCTAGTCTTCCAGAGTTCTAGATTTCACAAATAACACGCCCAATGGCGTGCATAAAATTTTCTTATATATTCGAATATTGTGGAATAATGTTTTTCAAATGTAATTCGAATTAATATAGTGGATTAAAATTAACCTGCATCAAATTTGTGATACAATTTTTTGTAAATAATGCTCATTTAGACAGACAATCTGAAAAGATTGTCTGCCCAGCAAGAACCACGGGGAGGTATGAGCTATTCTTACCAATCTTTTTTCGTGGTGATATTGGGAATTTTATTTAATATTCGCGAATGATACGACGCGTTTTCCATTACAATTACCGAGCTCGGCGGAATATTAGGCAAAAGGTTCGTCAAACCATTTTTCAAATGAATCGGCTGTCATATCTTCGAGATAATCAGCGGAAGACTTTGTTATATTTTTAGCCGACAATAGCAATGCATTAGGTACAAAACCATCTTCACTTCCGGCATGAAGAATAATAACGCGTTTTCCTCTCGAACACGGAGTATCTAAGGAACAATTTTGTGTGTCGTCAACCCAACCCAACCATACTTGACAACATGATGAGTATCATACCAAGTTTCATCTAAATAAATTATTATTCTATTTGCATTACGGTACCCTTTTATTTTGCGCAAATACTCCTATCTAAGCTCAAGGATACGCCGAGATTCCATTATATCCATTCGATTATCCAACTTCTTATATTTAAATCCACAACTTAATAAAACCGCGCGCATTGATAATTATATTCAGGAATATTCCGCAATTTATCACGAATCAGTTTTAAAGTTGGTACCATATTTTCCTTATAAAACCTGCAAACAATCCGTTCAATAACACGTTTCGTAGCATTGTCAACCTTACTCAGTTTTTGATTTGTTCGTTTTCGCTTTAAAGAATGATCCGTAGCAGTGCCTAATTTAATCACTGTATAAATCGTTGTAAACCCGATTTTCGTCAATTCGTGAATTTTCGCGATAACCGCATTATCAGAAATTACAGAATATTTTTTTTTCAAACACGCGTACATTTGTAAAACAACGCGTTGACACTGAACATGTGAATCTTTGTTTTTAAATTCAGCCCTATCATCATCATCATTTGCATTTGTTTGTGGCGCCAAATTATTAGATTCCCGCGCATCATATTGGACTGTCGTTTCAAATGGTCTCCAAAATACCATTCTTATTAATTACAAATAAATTATATTCATAAAACTTACTCTAACGTCTACGAACAAATAAATATTATATTGATATCAATTCACTCAACTCCACGAACAAATAATAAATATTATATTGATATCAATTCACTCAAGTCCACGAACAAATAAATATTATATTGATATCAATTCACTAAACTCTCTCGACCAATAAGTAGGTACTAGATACTACTATTAAAAATTGAATAGATGAGGCTTTTACTTGATGTAGATCCATAGTA